>CABHPH010153126.1:0-50305 GCA_902168325.1 Peromyscus nudipes | reverse complement strand
CTTCCAGTCTCTTTTCTTGTATCGTTGTCCTTAAAACAGGAAAGGGGTGAGGCACACTGGTAGAGAGGAAATGGCTTCGGTTGTCACACTGGCAGAATGCATTCAGGACTCATTGATTCTGGCTGCATTAATGGTTCATTCATAGCTCCCTCTAGGCAGCTGAAACGTTGCTAACTATTGTGTAGATAAAGATGCCTCCTTCACTTTAGAACATCTTCAGTCTGGTTTGGATTGTTATAATTTATCATTCAGCTTATTAAACAGATAATTATGAACCTGTCATGTACCAGGTATTATGTTGTTTATTGAATATCAAAGATAGGCCAACAGGAAGTGTGCTCTCAAGTTGCCTTCCTAGTGGGAAGTCAGGCAGACAATTACGATTTAAAGTGGTAATGACTGTAATGAAGTTAATGGGAACTAAGCAAGGGTAGCTCTTCTAGGGCCTTGTTTAAGAATATACATACTAGCCTACAGATTGAGTAAACTTTATGCTTTTTCTTTCTTTTTGAAGAAGGTTTTAGCACTCAAAACATTTAGCTTGCCCTTGAATAAGTAACTTGTCAGCTTTTGCGATTTCTTTCTTAATACCCACAAAGGACAGACTATGGAAAGCATGGCTGGACAGGATTGGTAGATGACGGATCTTGTTCTTTGTTCTATCACTGCTGGGCAGGATTCATCCCTTGGGCATTCTGGGTTTCCCCCTTGCTCTTCTAGGTCTGTGGCTGAAAGCGTCGGGCTCACCCACCTCTGGCCCTGGCATTCTCACTCTCTCTGGTTGAGCTTCTGGTTTCAAAGTTAATTTCACCCCAAGAGCCTTTGTGCCCCTTCTATTAGCACATAGAATGTGTTCAGTGTGTTGAACTGTTGACTGGCGTGCTGAAGATGCTCAGTATTGCAGATCTGCTGTAATTGTCTTCCGCCTTCTGCCTCCTCACTCTACTGCTCCATGCTGACTGTCCTCCGAGCTGGGAAGTAAGTTTTCCCAAGTCATTGATTTCTCAACAAAGGAAGAGGCTTTGGCCACATGTGTTGTTTAAAGTTGGGCATCACTTGCAGAAAAGAACAGGCTGCTAGTAACCATGGAGGACGCATTTGAAAATTGGCACCAAGTGGAACTTCATTAGCTGAGATTTGGAAACCTGTTATGGATTGATTGGTAAAGAATGAGCTGGCCATGGTGGCTCATGCCTACGATCCAGTCACTTGGTAGACTAAGGCAGGAAAATTGCTGTGAGTTTGAGGCTAGCCTGCACTACAGAGTGAGACTTTGTATCAAAAACACAAACCAAAAACCAAATAAAGGGCTTTATTTTTTCGGCATAGTTTCCTACTTCTCTCCCTTCCCATAATGCCCATATGCTTTGGATTTTTTTATACTTATATTTTTCTTCCGTATGCTTTATAGAAAAATCTCTTTCCAATTACATGCTAAAATTACACAGTGAATGGGAATTACAATTAGACATTTCTGTAACTTTTAACCTAAAGAAGAGTGAAAGAAAGGGAGGTGGAAAGCGTGTTGGGATCGGACACAGTAGGAAGGAGGTGAAGCAGTGAGCAGTTCCAGACTTCAGAGTCAGACCTCAACAGAGAGACTGAAAGAAACTCCTGAAGCATGTACAGCCAACCTTTCCCCTCCCTGACAGACAGACCCAGGTAAGGACAGTGTTGGAGGATCAGCATTCAACGGTGTAGATTCAGAACCTTTGTTTTGGCGACGGAATGACCACAAAGAGGCAGAAGCAACATCTTTTAAGTCTGGGCAACAGATGGATGTCTATTGTGAATTCTTTTTGTTACATGAACATAGAGAAATCAAGCTTTGGATGTAGCTCAGTTGGTGGAGTGCTCGCCTGGCATGCACAGAGCCTGGGACTTCATTCCCAGCACCACATAAACGAGGAGTGGTGGCATGTGCCCATGGCCAAAGCACTAGGGAGGTGGGGGCAGGAAGATCAAAAGCTCAACATCATGGTTAGGTCTGTAGCTAGTTGGAGGTCAGCATGGCCTAGTGACCCTGTCTCTAAACAAACAAACATAAAGAAATAAAATACAATATTGTGTGGTGATATATTGTGTCTCCAATAAATTGTGTACCCTAATAAAACTTATCTGGGGTCAGAGAACAGAACAGATTAGACATAGAGGCCAGAAAATGGTGGCACACATGTCTTTAATCTTATCACTCAGGAGGCAGAGATCTGTCTGGATCTCTGTGAGTTCAAAGCTACACTGGAAACAGAGCCAGGCGTGGTGGCACACGCCTTTAATCCCAGGACTTGGGATGTCACGTCTTTGCTTGGGAAGGACACACGCCCTTAGTCCCAGGAAGTGATGGCAGGAAGCAGAAAGGTATATAAATCGTGAGGGCCAGGAACTAGAGGCTTTTAAGCTTTTAGCAACAGTTCAGCTGAGATCCATTCTGATGAGGACTCAGGCTTCCAGTTTGAGGAAACAGGATCAGCTGAGAAGTTATCAAGGTGAGGTTAGCTGTGGCTTGTTCTGCTTCTCTGATCTTTCAGAATTTACCCCAATACCTGGCTCCCAGGTTTTTCATTTAAAAAGATCATTTAGCAGTTCATGTTACATTGGATATAGTTACCCAATCTCCTTCAGGCCCAATAAGTTGTCTTTTGAGATCTTAGTGTCTTTGATTTATGTTTCAATAAATTATTAAGTATGTATGTGTGTACACATGTTCATATATATGCATGTGTTCATGTGTGTATAGGTACATGGGCACATAAGATTGTGTGTGTGTGTGTGTGTTTGTGTATGTATGTATGTATGTATGTATGTATGTATGTATGTATGTGTGTTCATGTGTAGAACAGAGGTCACGGTAGAATATCATCTTCATTTTTTGAGACAAGGTCTCCCACTGAATCTAGAGCTTACCAGTTCAGCCAGACCGACACCAGTGAGCCCTAGGGACACCCCTTTCTCTGCCTTGCAGCACTGGGATTACAGGCACCTGTCACCATGCCCGGCTTTTACATAACTCGGGGGATCGGAACTCAGGTCCTCAGGCTTGCGTTGCAAGCCCTTTACTGACGGAGCCCGCTTACACTTCCATTGAAACTGTGGCATTTTTTTCCCTCACAAGTTTCCTTATCAAGGAATCTTCCTGAAGTATCTCTTTTCTTAAAGGCATGCATGTTTCTTAAGGCTCTGTTCCATAATTTGGATGGATAAAGCAGGCCTTCCTTCTCTTTGTGCTTTATGATCTCATGTCTTTTTTCTCACCACTGTTTTGAATAAAAGACACTTTTTATTTTCTTTCCTACATGTTTCCATAAGTTATTAAACTCGCATTTCCTTTAACCAATAAGTTAGCAAAAGGGCCGAGAAGCAATAATAAAATAAATAATAACAATAACAATAATTTGTTCAGCCTTATAATCATATTAATTAATAAATTAATCAAAGTTTGGTTTTATGAAACAGGGTCTCTCTAGGTAGCCCAGGCTGGCCTGGAACTCGTAGCCCTTCAGCCTCATCCTCCTAAGTGCTGACAGTGCATGTGCTCACTAATGACTCTGGCTTTAGGGTCAGAGTCTTACAGAAAGGTTTTCCTCTTTATTTTGAGTAGAACTTTTCCTTGCTCTGAAATCCAATTTTACATATATATATACATATTTATGTACATGCATATATATATATATAATTAGTTATAGATAGACAAGATGGCCAACTACTGATGTGGAGAATAGTTTCCTCATAGTTAGGCATTATCTTTTTCTATTAGAAAATAAAACTGGACCCAATACTTAAAATTACATGTAGACAAGGTAGCTACCACCTCCCATATGTTTGGGTTTTATTCCTGCCAGTTTAACTGTTATAAAAAAAAAATCCAGAATAGTACAGGAGATAGAAAGCGTCCTAACTACCATTTGCTTGTAGCCAAGCTCCTGAGAAACCAAGCAGGAGAGGTTAAGCCTTTGAGTTTTGCAACCATTTCCTGCTGTATGTGCCAGAGATTCCTTCTCATTGTAGTCAACCTTTTCCAGTTTTATTTTTTAAGGTAGTCTTCACCTTGTAGCCCAGGCTGGTCCTCAGCCTCTTCAGTATGAGATTAACCTTTTAAAAATCGTCTGGTCATCGTGCATCTCCATATATTACTAACATGAGTATGTCAGTCATCCTTCATGAAACACTGTGAGGTGGCTCAGAATGGCACAGGTTGCTGTTTCTCCTGCAGGTGAGCTCCTTTTGGGAATGTTCTGGTACCCACTTGCTCTTGACTGAATCATCTTTCCATGAGTGGGAGGCAGCATTTCTTTCTTTTTTTTTTTTTTTTGGTTTTTTCCAGACAGGGTTTCTCTGTGTAGCTTTGCACCTTTTCCTGGAACTCACTCTGTAGTCCAGGCTGGCCTCGAACTCACAGAGATCCGCCTGCCTCTGCCTCCCGAGTGCTGGGATTAAAGGCGTGCGCCACCAACGCCCGGGAGGCAGCATTTCTAAGCTTCATCTCCAAAGGGATCTGTCGTTAGGTCCTCTGTCTTGAAATGGGATTATCTCATGCTAGCAGTGTTAATAAAGGCATTTGGTGGCAGAACATAAGGAGCTAAGTCAAGATTTTAAGTGTACTCCCATGAAGACTGGTTCAATTTTATATAGTGTAATCGCATACATTTTGGTTAAGAGCCAAATTGATATCGTGCCCCAACTCTAAATACTCTCATGGATTCCCCCCCCCCCCCACTTACTTTTCTTAGCTTAAGTTGGAGACAGTGTTAGCTCTTGCTTCCTAGAGCTTTTGTAAGGATTAAATGGATGAATAAAATATTCTACAAAGTACTTTGCAAGTGCCTGGCATGTTAGGTAGCACCAGTGGTGTTGGATTTTTAAACTCCTGCCTTAAATTTCTCCTTTGTTTTCTACCTTTTTATTGTGGCTGATCCATCTTTTAGCAGTTTAGCTTTTTGTTTGTTTGTTTGGGATGGGGTCCACCCTTGTTGCTTAGGCTTGCTTTAAATCCAAGATGCTCTTGCCTCAGCCTCTGAAGGCCTGGATTATAGGCCTGTGCCACCATAGCCAGCTAGCTTAGCTTATTCTGGGTGTTTGTGGAGAAGTCTGTAACATCATGTAGCCCTCTTAGAATATCCTTATGAATACTTTTGGCTATGGACACAGTTTTAGACTTTATTCATAATTTCATGTTTTCAGAAGCAGCAGCATGGGCGTACTTAAAAAGGTTGAGTTGATAACATCTGTCACAAGGCTGTCCCCCACTGGGGCCTTTTATTTGGAGATCTGGCTCAGCCTGGCATACTGGCAGGGCAGAAAGCTGCCAGAGGAGTAAGCAGGATTGCTAGCTGGGGCTAAAATGTCTGAGGTGAGTATAGATACAGCCATTCTGTCTTCTTCTTCCTTATTCCCAGTACTCGCTTTTTTGCAATGGTGTTTTAGGACAGGTTAACCTCTCATAGTTGTGAACACCTGACAGATCTTGGATACAGACTTACAGTTTTATAATTCTAAAGGTCATGTCAGATCTGGGGAGATGATTCATTTGGTAAAGTGCTTGCCATGCCCAGTGAGGACTGAGTTCAGATCCCTAGAACTCACATTATTTGCTTACTAGTCTTAAGAGGTTTATATATACTATTACTTTTAAGAGTATTTTACAATTACGCACAAAATCTTATGTTGCAGTTTAAAGTTTTAGCCTCAGTATTGGTGAATTTGACAGGAAGTAGTGGAATAGTTTAAATAGGCTGATAAGGTGTGAAGTAACAAACTGGTTCTGGCAATGAAATTTTACTTAAACAATTGCTGTGTTCATTATATAACAATTGCTGTGTATATAATCGATAGAGTATTCCCCTAAAATATAGACAAACTAAGCATTCTATTTACATTTAAAAACACTCCAAAAAGGGAAATCCACTTAAGCATATATAATATTTCAAATATTAGTTTTAATTATGTAGACAGGCATGGGAATTTCACTTAGTCCAATGTTTGTCTTTACAGTGTTTAGAATCTTGAGAAACTAAAGTATATATTAATGGACCCCATGAGCCACGGAAATAGCTTACATCACTTGATACACTTTAAAGTGTTCTCAAGAAACCCTTAATATCAAAATTCTAGCCTAGTATAGTGGTTCACACCTTCAGTCCTAGCTACTAGAGTGGCTGATGCAGGGGGATAACAAGTTTAAGAGTTGCTTGGGCTGCAAAGTGAGTTCAAGGCTTACCTGTCTAATAGGGAGACTGTTTCTCCCTTGTTGGGTGGAGCAGACTAGGGATGCAGTTTAGTGGTTCATAAACTATATAAGCCAGCATACCCAAGGCTCTAGAGCCAATCACCAGTACCATCGAAGTTCTTTGTGAAAAGGCTGTTGAAATTGTATTCTACAGCAGGTCAGCCTTCCTTCCTTCCTTCCTTCCTTCCTTCCTTCCTTCCTTCCTTCCTTCCTTCCTTCCTTCCTTCTCTCTCTCTCTCTCTGTCTCTCTTTCTGCCTGCTTGCCTTCCTTCCTTCCCTTTTCTTTCTTTCTTTTTCTTTTTATGCAACACCTAGAATTTGTAAGACTGATGGATTTATTCCTCCGCACTGCACACTCTCCTGGTTTGCATGGCTACGAAGGCAATTGTGCTGTGTTCAGATCCACTGGAAATTCTCATCATGTTTCCCTCTCCTTGCCACATCGGGCAGATTGATGTGTGTGCCTAGCTAGGCCACACAGGAGCAAAGGAAGAAGCTGTGAGAGACCCTGGTACTAAGAGCGGTCTTTCACTCCTACAGTGTCAGCCCACATGGCCACACCCTCAATGAAACAACAGCGTGTAGACAACTACAGGAAGCCCATTATTCTCTCGTAAATCTCACATGATGTCATGCCTTTTGAAATGAGTAGTTTTGCTGCCCTTGAATTTGGCAGTCACCTTGTGGTTTCTTTCAGACTGATGCCCTTATCTCCCTGATCTGTTCCTCAGCCGTACATCAAGATTTGTGGTTATTTTCTAGGCTATTAAGATGTTTGATGCTACAATTTCAAGTTTCATCATATTGACTAATGCTTTAGTGGGAGAGTAAGGGAGTGTTTCCACAAACAGATGTGGAACTTTAAAGATATGTGTTAAGTGCAGATAACAGTTTATTCCAGCCTCCCCCACCCTGTCTCTATTGTTTATACAGTTTGTTAGGTGTTTAATGGCACTTGAGACAAGTGAAATTTCCAGTGTTCTGCTGCGTTGGGTTTCTCTGTACACAAGGCGACAAACAAAAGTCTCTTGGGCATAAAAGAAAGCTCTTCCTCTTTAAATAGCAGACAGAAACGATGGCTTTTTAAAAATCCTGGTTTGAATTTCCATGTGTAATTCCTGCATTGGTCTATGTGAAGAGGGACTCAGGTTTCCTCCTTTGCCTTTTTAAAGACCACACGTTGACAGCCTGGCTCCCACATGTACTCCTCATCTCAGGGAGCTAGGAAAATTAGGCGAGCATATGGCCACTTCGCTCGCCAGTGCGTCCCGGAGCAGTGGCTGGGGCTGGAGGGCCGGGAGGAGGAGCCTTTTTGCAAGGCAGCGAGTTCCCTTCCCTTTCTCTCGGCGGCGGCGGCGGCGGTGGTGGTGCTGCGCGCGGGCTCTCAGCACACAGCTGCAGGCGGTGGCCAAGCGGACCGCGGATTAGCCGCAGCCGCCCGGTGGGGTGCCCACCAGGAAAGCCGGGGCCATGGGCCAGCTTTGCTGCTTCCCCTTCGCCAGAGAGGAGGGCAAAATCTGTAAGTAAGGCTCGGGCATCGTGGAAGCCGTGGTGCTCGCCTATAATGTGGAGGTAGCCTTAGGGTTAGCTTTGGGCTTTCCCCCTGGGAATCAGCAGGAAAACGAGCTGTAGTTCTCTACCGCGCATCTAATGCAGGTGTGAAAGTAAAGCCATAGGCTGACGCTGAAAACTCATTTCTGATTGTCCTCCGCTGATGTTCTTACAGCCCTGTTCCATGGCACTGTCTAGCTAGAGTTTAGTTGTGAGTTTCTGGAAATCACTGCATTCGGTTCGTATATTATACAAGTCAGACCCTCTTTCTCGGAGATGAAACTGGCGAGCTTTTGGGAGCAGCATTCAGTCATAGCATGCAGGGGTGCTGCTGTTGGTTCCAAAATGATGAGGACTGGACATTTGCAGATACTTTCACCTGTCCTCTGCTTTGTTCTTGCAGGAGGGTTCAGGTGTAACCATAAAGCCACATCAAAGGAATGGTGCTGCTTTGCCCCTCGCCAAAATCTGGGTGGAAAATACTCTAAATATTGTATAATACATTTTAGCAAATGTCAGAGAGGTTCTGTAGCTGCTTCTGGCCCACGAAGAGTTCAGGTGGTGGTGTGTGCATCTGAAGACCTCCTCAGAGGCTTGCATGCATTCACTTACGTTTTTGCTTGTGTGTAGGCTGCTGGCTTCAGAATTAGTGTGAACAAGCTGTCTCTTCTGCTACTTACCCCGAAAGAGGGAATTTTTACTTCCCTTCAAATGAAATCTTTCCAGTCATACCTCTGAATTTGCAGCCGTATATCTGTCACACCAGTGTGTGATTCTCACTTAAGTGGGTTTGCAGAATTTCGTATCTCGCTCAGAGACTCAAAGATCCCCATCTGGTTTGTGTTTCCTGCCGTTGGTTCCTTAGGAAACTGAGCAAGGGCAGGCTTATAAAGTTAATAGATATTCTCTGCCCATTACTCACTTGGGAGTCCAGTCAGTTTTCCTAAGAAATCTTTTAGGACTTTGGAATAAGAGACTTTGGAACATTCAGTTGTTAACAAGGGCCAATAAACACCTCTGAATTTGCCTTATGAAAGTGATGCTGTGCAGTGTGACAGATCTGCTTTTATAACCTGAGACACACAAGCCACTTTCTCAGAGTGAGTGTAAGCATTCACCGGGCATTTGGGCGCTTTCCAGTGTGTCAGGATGACTTGAGATCTGGAGATCGGAATGCATAGATACACTTTCTGGAGGCCATCCTTGTCTGAAAAGCCTTGGCGTGGACAGATGCAAGGACAGGACAAATGCCTGACCCTCTCTCTGTGCCTCCTGTTCCTTTGTGTGGGCTTTCTGCCTGCATGGATCTGCTTTTGCTCCGGTCTGTGAGCAAGTCTTCTTGGTCTCAGTGCGATGAGTGTGTCTCTTGCCTTTCTTATCCGGAACTGCTGAAGAGTGGACTTGTGTTTTCAGACACAGTGCTTCTCATACTGGTTTATGGGAAGTTCTCTTTAATGCTTTTCCGGTTCCTTTTCTTAAGTTCCAACCTTCCCAAAGGAAAAGGAAAATCGCACACTATGTCTGAAGCAAACTTCAAGCCCCAAAGTACAGAACCAATGCGTTCGCGCCCTGCTCCCTCCCCCTCACCCCAGCTGACTCCTGGTCTTGTACATTCCTCCCACGTCATTCTTTCTCCTATCTTGGATTTTGTCATGACTTCATTGTTTTTTTCCTCACACTCATTTACACGTCCCATGCACAATGCATGTGTATTGTAGACCAGCTTCCGAAGCTGTATTTAATTTCTACAGGGTGGTCTAAAGAGAAAACATGTTGGGCACAGCTGTGCTGTCAAAAATGCCTGCCTAATGGGACTTACCAAGTTGGGGATGGGTGTTAAAACATGGCAGAGATTTCATTGCCCAGTGTGTCTCAAGAAGAATAGAAATCAGCATTGACTGGACATATCCAGTCCATAAGTTGTTGGTAATGTGTGGGGGGAAAAAATCTACAGAAGCCATTTGAGAGGGCCCAGAGTCATTTTGCTCTTGTTACTGGATTGTACAGTAACATCGGATGATTCAGGTGCAGTTTCTTCTTGTGCCCAGGTACTTACAGCCTTCTTACCTGCTCCAAGGCACCTGCTCTTTGAGCACCTACTAGGGGCGAGCTCAAACATGCTCATGTCCATGCCCCACTCTCCTCATTCTGTCATAAGGGGTCATGGTCCTGGGCTATTCTTCCAGAGGGTAGCTCCAGTTAGAGAGAAGTCAATGGGATTCTGGTGACAGCTTAAATTTGTGGGTATTATTCTCAAAACACAGGTGAGTTGGAAAGCCCATCCTCTGCCGCCCTACAGAGATACAGCAAGGATAGACCCAACGGGCCGAGTGGTAAGAGTCAAGTGGTACCTCTCTTCTCTTTCTATTTTACCTTGCTTTGGCCCTTTGGTGGTGGTACTGGTGGATAGAAGAAATTCTAATTCAATTGAGTCATTAGTGCTAACGTTTTAATCAATTAATAGCAAACAAAATGATTCTCTAATCAACCAGTTGTACAAGGACCCAAGTTCATGCTGAAAGTTAGCTATGCATACCTGGAACCCTTGGTAATAGGGTGAATAGCAGGACTCCTCATGGTTTGTGTATATCAGTTAACCAGTTAAAAGCAGCAAAGCCATTTATGTCTGAATTCCAGCAGTTGGACACTTTTTTTCCCCTAAGTTTTATATATTTAAATTTTGGACCAGAGTCAATAGACTATATTGAAAATTAGGTGATGATTCTTAGAAAATTAAATTTGTATATTCTATATAGGCATATCTCTGACATTAAAGCCATAGCAGATGTGGTAGCACTAACAAACATTGTAGCTATTTTTCAACATGGCTTTTTTTCATAATTCAAAAAAAACTTCAGAGCAATTTTTTCTAGGACTTTTTCTCCTAGACTGAAAGTAGTCTGAAAAGTGCCATGGTAGATGTCCCTGGCATCACTTAATACCCCATTAAGGAAACCTCAATGGAAACATGGCAATTAGACACCTCTGTGACTAATTACTCAACGTTTTCATTGTTCTTTTGCAACTACACGTTTTCCTGTTTCGAAGCACTCTGCCTTTGTGTAGAATGAATAGGTGGCTGGCCATAGATGGTGTGAACGGCCTCTTGAGGCCGGCAGTTTCTTTCCCTGCAAGTGTGCACGCATAGGATGGGCAAACCACTCCTTCCTGGGGATCTGACCAGGGCAAGTGGGCCAGTGAAGCGCTGTGTTGACAGGTGGGCCACTTTCTAGCACTGGGATTCTGTGATGTGGCTCTTCTGTTTTCTACTTTACATGGCTTCATGGTTATTTTTCACATGTCCGCTCCATCTTAGCAGAGGGCTTTCCAGCACCTCACAGTCAGGACATGTTATGTATTCTTGTAGTTGCACCAGACTCTAAAAGTGTCTAACCCACAGGAGCCGTGTTGTGCATGCTTGTCAATGAAGAGGATGGTACTGATTTCCTGTTAGGCTGTGGGAGAATTTGAGATGACTGTGATTAAGAACTATGGATGGGTGTTGTGCTAGCAGAGATGGCTTAATAGTTAAGAACACATACTGTTTTTTTTTTTAATTTTACTTTTATTGAAAACCGATCTTTTCCATACAATGTATTCTGATCATGGTTTCCCCTCCCCCAACTCCTCCCAGTTTCTCCCCATCTCCCCTCCCATCTAGATCCACCCCCTTTCTGTCTCGCTTTAGAAAACAGGCATCTAAGGACCAATAGTAAAGTAAATTAAGATAAGCCCCAAACAAACAATCTGGAATAGGCCAAAGTATACAAAAGAGAAAGAGCCAAAGAAAAAACACAAGGAACACATGTAGATGCAGAGACACACATGTTCTCACACGAGGAATCCTATAAAAACACAAAACTGGAAGTCATCATAAGTACACAAAGGGCCTGTAAGGTTAAAAAAAAAAACAACAACAAAAAAACAAAACCCTGACACAACATTATGAGACAAAGATCCAAAGATGCCGTTGAGTTCATTCTGTATTGGCCATCTACTGCTGGGCATGGGGCCTGCCCCTAGGAGTGGTTTGTTTACCCAGTGAGACTCGCTTGGAGAAAACTAATTTGTCATTTGCAAGTGGTTATTAATTGGAGATAGCTTTGGGATTAGGGATGGGAGCATGTGTCCACTTCTCTCAGCCCCAGAACCCCATCTGTTGCAGACTCATACAGGCCCTGTGCATGCTGCCTCGGTCTTGAGTTCATCTACAAGCGCATACTGTTCTTACAGAGGACTCCAGTTTGGTTTCCAGTACCCACATTGGAAAGCTTATGTGACTTCAGCTCCAGGAGAATCTAATAGCTGTAGACTCTGAAGACACTTGTACTCATGTGCACATAACCAGCCCTCTCACACGCAATTAAAAATAAATCTATAAACAACAAGAAAAACCACAATATCCCCAAACCCCCATTACACACAAATAACAAGATAATTGTTATTTAGTCAGCCAATCAAGCAAACAAGCAATCAAAAACTACTATGGGGCTGGAGAGATGGCTCAGCAGTTAAAAGCACTAGCTGCTTTTCTAGAAGATGAGAGTTCAAATCCTAGTACCCAAGATCACAACTGCCTGTAACCCCAAATCCAAGGAATTTAATGTCCTCTTTTGGCCTCTATGGACACAAATGCACATGTTGTATACATTCATGCAGACACAAAAATATAAAAATCTTTTTAAAAAGATTTTAAAAGTTTGTTTATTTCCCTCTCACTTGCTTCTTCTTTTTTTCTTTCTTTTCTTTTCTTTCTTTCTTTTTTTTTGTTTCTTCAAGACAGGGTTTCTCTGTGTAGTTTTGGTGCCTGTCCTGGATCTCACTCTGTAGACCAGGCTGGCCTTGAACTCAGAGTGGTGGCCCGGCAGCTTTTTTTTTTTTTTTTTGGAGCTGAGGACTGAACCCAGGGCCTTGTGCTTGCTAGGCAAGCGCTCTACCACTGAGCTAAATCCCCAACCCCTCACTTGCTTCTTAGAGCTAAAAGGCTAGGGACCATAAGAATCATGCAGATATGACTTTAAATTCTCTTTCTCCTCCTTCTCCACTGCTTTCTCTTTCCCTTTCTCTGCCTCCATTTTGGCTTAATTTATTGGATGCCTACCATCTGCCAGGTACTGTGCCAGGATTATTTTCAAAATGTTCACGAAGTACAATTATTAGATATATGCTTCCCGACTGCCCCATTTCCGAGGGAAAGTTGTTGGCAGCCAGAGAAGTGGGGAATTTCTCAGTTATAGTCCTCTGGGATATTGGGGCTAAAGCTGGCAGAAAGCCTGGATCCCAGGCTGCTCAGTATCTATTACCCCTTCTGAAGCAGAGAGACCGGTGTATTGTGTAATACAAGACTGCACTGTGCATGAGATCTCTTCGGGTACTGTAGTGGTGGCAGCCATCATGTTATAGAATGTAAAACATTTAGCCATTGTCAATACTGATTAGATTTCCCAATTGCTAAATGATGTACACCCAGGAGGTTTGTTTCTACAATCGAGTATGGAAACATTAGAGCAAATGCTAGCAGTTACTGTCTGGTTCTGTTAATTCTATAGGCTGTGGTGGTCACTGTATCCCTTTGTTCTCAGGGCTTTTGAACGTTGCAGGGAATGCTGGATAACCTTCCTTGGGAGTACCTGGGTTGTAGGATTATTCCCAGTCCTCGGGATAGCCATCAGCTGCTGTGAGCCACATGCAGATGTATCTCCAGCAGTGTGCTGTGACCCGTCCTTAGGTCCTCTTTCCTGGGAGCTCAATAAAAAAGGGGGTTTCTGATGTATCCTGTTCTCCAGCAGTGTGCTGTGACCTCATATCCTCAGAGGAATTTCAGGTGTTAGCCTAAATCTCCTAAACCCTTGAAGACATGTGGGAAACCATTGCCCATGGATTGTTTAATTTTGGCTGCTTTACCCATAGTAAAGACTGGGAAGAGCTTCTAAATGCTTGGTGTCATGTGGTAGACCATGGAGGTTTTTGGAGACAGACTGACCCAGTTTGCAATTTTGGTTCTGATAGTTACTGTTTTAACTTCTACACTTTGTACCCTAACGTTAAGTAGTATCTACCTGTCATGAAAATTAAATAACCAAGATCTAGCTAATATTTATAACATGCATGCCTGCTAGCTGCCCTTCTTTAATATACTTGGGAAATGTGGTTTCTCTACAATAAATAAAGACTATGTTAATTGCAACTCAGTTTGGCACACCAGTGGTTTTAGTTTTACTTTCCCCCAGACAGGGAATTAGGATTTAGAATTTCACCTTCACACAATGTCCTTTCTTTGGAGAATTCCCTACCTGTGTTCTTTGGGTCCTGTCTATCACAGTAACTTGTCTCCTGCCCTGGGAGAAAGGTGTGGTCCCCTCCTTGTCAACCCAGTCTCCTTAAGATTGAATGGAAGGGTCCTGTTTTCTAGGTAGCCTCCCTGGAGTTGTGAGTAGCAGTCTAGTCATCTTTGTTTTACATCGAGTATCCTCCTATGAGTGGGTACATACCATGTTTGTCTTTCTGGGTCTGGGTTACCTCACTCAGGATGATTTTTTCTAGATCCATCCATTTGCCTGCAAACCTCATGATGTCAATGTTTTTCTCTGCTGAGTAGTACTCCATTGTGTGTATGTACCACATTTTATCTATCCATTTTTCAGTCGAAGGGCATCTAGGTTGTTTCCAGGTTCTGGCTATTACAAACAATGCTGATATGATTAGCTTGAACTGTTTGGGAGGCCCCCAGGCAGTGGGACTGGGACCTGTCCTTAGTGCATGAGCTGGCTGTTTGGAACCTGGGGCTTATGCAGGGACACTTCTCTCAGCCTGGGAGGAGGGGACTGGACCTGCCTGGACTGAATCTACCAGGTTGAACTCAATCCTCAGGGGAGTCTTTACCCTGGAGGAGATGGGAATGGGGGGGGGGAACGACAAGGGAATCCATGGCTGATATGTAAAATTAAATTAAATTATAAAATAAAAAAAATTAAATTTAAAAAAAAGATTCAATGGAAGGCCGTTCTAAAAATGAACCTCTCAAAGATAATAGAAGAACCAGGGGAGGAAGAAAGGCCACACCTGAGACCTTCTCCAGTCACTCCATAAAGCAGTATGTAGTTGCTCATTCTTTGCTTAAACAGTTAAACTTTTATCACCTGCAACTGTAGACTTTGGACATATTCTAGTGGACTTACCAAGTATATAGTAGGTATGGCTCCCTAGTTCTGCCAAGCTGACTAAAAATATAGCTGTGGTTATACAATTAACACAATCGCATTGTTACAGAGAAGTTAAATTCGCTGAGTTTATTGTGTGCTAAACTGCGGTGTATATTCTGGTAGAAAAGATCACTAACCCCAGTGAAAAGTGAGCGTCTGGACTCCCTCCCCGCCCCCCCAGACAGAATTTCTCTGTGTAACAGCTCTGGCTGTTCTGGAAGACCTCTGTAGACCAGGCTGGCCTTGAACTCACAGAACCCACCTGCCTCTGCCTCCTGAGTGCTGGGAATAAGGGCGTGGGCCACCACCACCACCACCTGGCTACTCCCTGACTTACAAGCGTTCATGCTGAATTTGGTTGCAAGTGAGATCTGGCCTTTTGTGAGAGATGCTCAGCAGAATGTTTTGTTTTATTTCAGCTAGCATGGCTGAACTCTCCCCATCTGGAAAGCTCTGACCAGGTGTTTGGGGGACTTGGGGATGAGTCATGCATAGTTGTTATTGTTGGAGGTTTCTTTAAATTTACATGACTTTTTAAAGCAGAAAGCTGTTGGATTCCAAAGTTTACTGTCCTCTCAGTAATACAAGCCAACGTGAGGGATCTTTCTGTCTAGCAAGTGATGCCACGCACTTCCCAGGCCAGGAAGGTTGCAGAACCAAGTCAGCCAAGGCCAGGCAGAGCAGGTTAATAGCCACAGAGACTGGCAGTTGCTTTAAGCTGGTTCTCATAGGTGGCTTTTACAACCCGACATGAGCAAACACAGCTTCTGCAAAACACATTCGAGGAAATTAATTGCCCCGTGACGAACATTCGTAATGTCAGAGCTAGAAGTTAACAGACCTTGGAACTACTAAAATAAATCTTTCTGTTGGGAAACAGTCATAGACCAAACCTGAAAGTGTAACTTGCACTTAAATGCTGTATTAACTGGGGTGTGAATGCTGGTTTTATTATAAGCCAAATAAAATATATTTGAAACGTAATTTCTTATTTCCACATAGTGTTTCTTCAACTTATTAATTTATCTAAAGATGTTGATAAACATAAGATATATGTATGAAAAACCAGGGAAGAAGTGATGTACAAACAAGATGCTTGGGGTAGAAGGAAATAAGGTTTTATATCCCCCAGATATAAAATGGTCGAGTTCACTGGCATTGCTGCTGGCGAGGGAAGAGGGACCCCAGGGGACTAGAACGGTCCACATTTGCTTACCTGTCCCGTAGCCTCCACCCCCATGTTACTTTGTGGTCAGAGAACTGTTGTTGGCGTTTGCCATGTGAATGACATCAAGCTTTAATTGTATGTCTGACATATGTTAGAGCAAAAATAAAAACTCTCACTTTCGAAGCATTTTAAATGTAGAGCCAAAGTTAGCTAAAAAGTCAGCATTTTCAGAGTTTTGAATGCTATGATTTGTGTTTGCATCCAAACTGGCAAATGGGTGATTTGTTAATCTAATACTTTATGTCTGACTTTATTGTAGTCAAACCTTCCTTAAAGTCTTGTCAAACTGGAATGTGTCCTAAGGGAGACCAGGATGGGGAGGAGGCCGAAAACACACCCCAGGAGCCCAGCGGATTCCAGCTCTGGGCTGGAATGAAGGCAGTATTAGTTGTCTTGGAGTATGTAGAAAGTTGGAAATGTGGAAATGTTCTTTATGGTTCTTTTGAGACAAATCTAGGAACAGTGAATGTTTAAGCAAGTCCTTAGGCTTATGGCCTTTAGAAGTCAGGCGATTGCCTGGTGAGATGGCTCAGTTATTATTGGTGCTTACTACGGAGTCTAATGACTTCATTTGGTCCTATGTGGTAGAAAGTGAGACCTAATTCCTACAAGTTGTCCTCTGACCTCCACATCTGGGCTGTGGTTTGTGTGCATGCACACACACAAATAAAATGGGGAAAAAAAAGTCAAATGGTGATGGCACATTAAACCCAGAAACATTCTAGTTCTGTTTACAGTAAGTTTTGTATTAAACAATAAAAATATGTAAATGGATTGTTAATAGAGACATCCAAGTAGAGTTTGTATCAATAACTTAAAATATATTTGGTGGTAGAAGATTTTAAAGGCAGAAGTAGAAGACCAGAATTTTTTATGACTATGTTTATTTTTAAATTAGTTAATTTCTAGTGACTATTGAGTGGCAGTCAAATTAATGCCTTTGAGATCAGCAAATTCACTTTAAAATAGAGGGGAACACACAAGTTTGGCAATTATCTAGGCACATCATTATCTAACCTATGTTCTGTTATAAATGTTGGTTATTGAACTCACTGATCACCAGGAGGTCCTGGTGATAGCAAGCTAATGTGTGTTGCCTCTGTGTGTCTGTCTTTATAATGGAAGTTTTATTGAAACTTTAGATTTATTCTAAGATACTTTTAAAATTGGCATATTAAATCTAAGCCACAAATTCACTGAGTGGTAGTATATATTCACTACGGTATTTATACAATCTACTTAACTTCTAGTGCAAAATTAGATCTACAATTTTTTCACAGAACCTGAAATTATATATGTACAACTACATGAAGTTTGATATTAAATTAGAAGGTTATAATAGATTATTTTATGAGGAAATTTGGTCATGAAATACTGCAGTTGTAGCTGCTTAACTTCGTATCTGTCTTTACCTTTGTACCCTTTGTTTACATACATGTTTGAATCATCTGTGGCTGCAAAATGGTGTGAGAGGAAGTAAAAAAAAAATAGCAGATATTAGTTACAGCACAGCTAACAAAACCGGGGACTATATCGGGTATTTTAACAGAGAGAATTTAATGTAGAAACTTAGTTCGGTGGGTTTGGGAGTCATAGTGAGTGTAAAGTCCAGACTGAGTTAAACATATAGTGACTTTGAGGCTTGGGTGCTTATGGAAAGGAGGCTCCTGTGTCGCTGACAGCTTTGAGGAGGGGTTGCTGTCTCCAGGGAGGGGCCTCTGGGACTTGGAAAAGGCATCACTGAAGCTGGGGTTTTGGCCCCGTGGATGGGACATCAGTCAACTTTGCTGGCACCTTCAAGAGAAGGATAGGTTGACTTCAGGAGTAAAGAGAAGACATGAAAACCAGAGCCAGCTGCTTCTGGAACCCGTTGCCACTTCTGGAGGGGAGTGGTGAGGAGCAGTGAGGAGCGGTGAGGAGCAGCAGCAGGTGGTTGGGGACAGTGAGCAAATGGCCCAGGGCTAACTCTGTCTCCTGAGTGCTCTTCCCATTGAACCTGTAGCCATCCTCCTGGGAGAACCTAACAGAGCCATCTGGCCAGGGATGAGTTTGTCAGGCTCAGACCTTGTGCCATCAGCCTTAGAGAGGAGGGGTGGGGCCGGAGCTGAGAGACAGTAATAACAGACCCAGAGTGGTTGGCTATGTTGAATAATATCTATGTTTTTCATCGCTCTAAGACAAGCTTTTCGTTTATGCCAATTTGTAGTTCTTATTTCTTTGTTGACAAAAGTAACAACCATATTAAACAAGGATGTCACTTTTTTTAACTATAGAATTTACAGTTTAAACAAAAAAAAATTAAGTATAAAATGTGACTCTTTCAAAATAGGCATGGTATATGGTGATTCAAATTAGTTAATATTTCTGAGGAAAATCCGTACATAAATTTAACACACTAAAGATGAACAGGTTGTTATTTACTTTTTAGTTGGTATGCTGAATTCTGGGGTTAATTATGGCATTGGCATACATGTGTCTGTATGTTGCTCATACTCACCCCCACTACTCTCTCTTACCCCATCCCTCGCTCTCTGGCTTTTGTTCTACTACGTATTTCCCCTTCTACGTTTGTGAAAGAGAACACGTTATTTAAAAACTAATTTGTCAGCAGTTTGTGAATATTATTTTTAAGTACCTTATTTTCGTTAGATATATGCTCTACATTCTTGCTTCTGCTGTTTGGAGGGAATAGTGGGAATCCCTCAAACTAGTTCTGTCGTTCTGTCTTGAGGACACTCACTGCCAGACTCACAGACAGACGAGTGAATCGGTGGGGAGTTAGGCCTGCAGCCAGTGCAGATCAGCACTGAGAATGATAGATCTTTTGCCCGTCAAAGGGAACCAAAGTCTCATGTCAGGGCCCAAGGCAGCAGAGAAGTCTGAGGAGTTCTGAGAAGTGTCTGGGAATCAGTCAGAGCAAATATAGAAGGGACAATAAAATGCAGAGAGGCCGCGACAGGAATCAATACATCGAGACAGATTCTTAATGAAAAGGGAGGATCCATGAGAGGATGCGTTGGCTCGGGAGTGCAAACAAGACAGCCTGCTTGTACATTGTCAGCCCTCAACCTCTCCACCCCTGATTTCAGTCATGTACATACACGTGTGCCTCTGTGTGTGTGTGTGTGTGTGTGTACATGTATGTGTGTGTATTTGTGTGTGCACATGTGTGTGCACACGTGTGTGTTTGTGTGTATTCGTGTGTGTGTGTGTGTGTGTGTGTGTGTGTAGGGTTTTTTTTTTTGTTTTTTTTTTTGAGACGGAACTCCTGGCCTGGAGTATATTCAGTTTGGTGAGGCTGACTGTCCAGCTAGCCACAGGGATCTTGCTGTCTGTTTCTACCTCCCCAGTGCTGAGATCATGAAAGCAAACCACTGCCTTGGCATTTTTGTGTCATCCTGGGGGGTCGAACTCGGCTCCTTGTGCTTGCATGGCAACCCACTTACAGAATGGCCGCCTCCCCAGCCCTCTTTCAGCTTTGTGGTCCAGCCTTCTCAGCTTCTGCTTGGTGATGGGGACTGTGGCTTCCAGCCTCCCCTTCTGTGTTCTCACCCCCGCTGGCCTCACTTGGTTATAGAGGCAGGCCTTCCCTCAGCTCTGGGAAGCAATGAGTTTTTCTCTCCTTCCCACATAGAAAATCAGGAGCTACATCTGGATAGACCATGTGTCACTGCTCACCCCACTTTCTACAGGGCTCCTAGAGAGCTGTGGAGCCGGATTGCCTGGTCCACAGGGCAACCTCAGTGAAGTTTTTACAGCTCTGCAGAAACCTCTTGGAAAGTGAGGGGAGCAGTAACCCTCAGGGAGAAGTGAGTGGGTGGTCTGATAATCTTGTTTGCTTGGAGAAAAGGTGGGAGGAAGGTATGGAAGCGGCGTGGGGTAGATGCGGCGCAAGGCATGTGCAGCAACGGAGCAGGCTGGTCCAGAGCGGGCTCTGGGCTCCTGACATCGAGAATCACCATGCTGCTGCTCTTCACTGAGTTTGAGGACATTGGGAGTCCAGTGGCTCTATGATCCACCCCTCTGTGACCCGTGGTCTTTACTTATTAAAATTTCTTTTTATTGGTCCTGTTTTTTTTTAAAATTTTTTTCTTCTAGCTTAACTCTGCTACTATATTTTTATGCTAATGACTGTATCAGCTTTTTGGGGACTTTAACAAAAAGGAATGAATGGCCGGAAGGACACCCTGTGATGGAAGGTTTGTCATGATTACCAGGAAGATGAGAGAGCAAAGCTAAGATGTGAATGACTGTGACATTTATCACAAATGCGTGACACGTTCTGTAGTAGGTGTGTTCTTGGAGGAGTTGCATACAAATTGAACTTGACGTGATTATTTTTACAATGCTACACATTTGAGTTGAGCGCATGTAGAAACCTCAAACCATCTGTATCGTGCTATTTCTGGTTCAGTCTGTCTATATGTCTGCTGGACACCTTTTGCAAGATTAATTAATTTACAATAGAACTTCTCTATACCAGAATGGGACATGATTTAAAAGAGTGTAGTTTAAGCTGTACAGAACAGGACATAACACTGCTGGAAGGCAGCTGCGCTCACTACCACACCACCTGCACATGCATTATAAACTTCTCAT
Organism: Peromyscus nudipes; assembly: GCA_902168325.1. NCBI lineage: Eukaryota > Metazoa > Chordata > Mammalia > Rodentia > Cricetidae > Peromyscus > Peromyscus nudipes. The sequence goes on along the minus strand of CABHPH010153126.1, from coordinate 29,502 downwards.
CTGCAGTTATTTCTGCCCTGTTTCAAGAACCAGTGATGGTGCTGGAGAGATGGCTCAGTGCACTGGATAAGAGGGAGTGCTGCTCTTGTGCAGGATCCAAGCACTCAGTTTCTAGCACTCAGGTTAGAGGGCTCACCATCCTATGTACCCCAGCTCCTGTGGATCTAACACTGTCTGCTGGGCTTTGCAGGCACCTGCACTCACACACTATGTACCCTGCCCCCTCACAAATATGCACAATTAAAGATAAATATCTTTTAAAGAGAAGAAAATGAAAGGCTTCCTGTTAAGCCAACCATCTCAGTCAGTGTTTTGTATTGTCTAATTTTTTTTTTCTTTTTCGAGACAGGGTTTCTCTCTGTAGCTTTGCGCCTTTCCTGGATCTTGCTCTGTAGACCAGGCTGGCCTTGAACTCACAGAGATCCGCCTGGCTCTGCCTCCCAAGTGCTGGGATTAAAGGCGTATTGTCTTAATTTTTACAACAGCCTTGGACTGTAGAAATGCTGTTATGTGTAGTTTATAAAGAAAAAGAGTAAGACACAGAAAGGCTGGATGACTTCCATGGGCATACTGGTATGACATTCTGACCCTATAACTTGAGAAGAGGCATTAAAATATTTTATAAGTCTCATTGTAGAATGAAAAAGTGCTACAGAAAGGGTAATTGTATGAAGTTGTAGATGGAGATTAGCATTGCAGTACAATGTCAGAAGTGGGATGTTTTAGGGCCACACTGATCTGTACTTAAGTTACAGCTTTGGCAAGTTTTAGTCAGGTAGAGCTAGGCAAAGTCTCCTGGTTTCCACATCCTCAATTTGACACGTGTAGAAATTGAATTGAGCTTTGGACCAACGTCTGTGGGAGAAAGTCCACATTATAGGTACTTAATGTGAGGCAGGTGTATTATTATTAAGAGATTTCATGAACACGGTTACCAGGAGCAGTGATTGGAAAGCAGCAGAAGCGGGGATTCCGTGTGTAGGACAGTAGGTCCTAGAGCATGTGGTGATGGATTTGGCTTCTCATACTTAGCACTCCAGGAAAGAGTCTTCAAGCCAGCAGTTCTCAACCTGTGGGTCGCGACCCCCCACGGAGGGGTCACATATCAGATATTTACATTACGATACATAACAGTAGCAAAATTACAGTTGTGAAGCAACAATGAAAAGAATTTTATGTTGGGGGTCACCACAACACAAGGAACCGATTTAGAGGGTCACAGCATTAGGAAGATTGAGAACCACTGCTAAGCAGCTGCGGCGGGGCCAGACTCTGGCTCCATAACGGGGAGCAGTAAGATCAGTTCAGGCCATTTCTGACCTCCTACCTGTGTTTCCAGCACCCCCTTCCTTATGGGAACCAAGCTCATGGCCTGCAGAGGAAGCCTAGCGTAGTGGTGACTGTCCCTTGCCTAGCTGGTGACGTCTGTGTTTGTTTGTTTTTTGTTTTTTTTTTTTTGGTTTTTTTGAGACAGGGTTTCTCTGTGTAGCTTTGCGCCTTTCCTGGAACTCACTTGGTAGCCCAGGCTGGCCTGGAACTCACAGAGATCTGCCTGGCTCTGCCTCCCGAGTGCTGGGATCTGTGTTTGTTTCTTACTCACATTTGAATTGACTGGGAGCCGTTCTAGACTTGGAGAGCAAGTATTCCAGCAGCGAACACCCGCTGATGGACCAAATGCATGTCCACTTACACACTGCCTATGCAGTGTTCAACAAACACACATGCTAGCTTAATTTTCTTTCTTTTCTTTTTTTTTTTTTTTTGAGCTGAGGATCGAACCCAGGGCCTTGCGCTTGCTAGGCAAGTACTCTACCACTGAGCTAAATCCCTAACCCTAGCTTAATTTTCTAAGGAAGGTTTCTGGTAGAAGTTTCTAGTAAATTGGTAGTCATAAGACACTGAGAAAAGAAAAATCCATCCTAAGTTACTTTCTTCAGTCATCTTTTCGTTAAGTTAAACACATAAAGAGGTCACCAGGCTTCAGCTTTTCTGGGAAGGTGCTGCTGCTGTGTTTCCTTCTTCATTTTTACTCTTTGTGCCCTGGAAAGGTGGCCAAGGATGGCGTTTGTCTTGACTTTGCTTACTGACTGATCATCTTACCTTTTTATGCTTACCATTTTCATTCATCGTTATTACTTTTAAATGTCCAGCGGACTTTGCCCACAGTTAGCCAGGGTTCACAAGCAAGTGTGCTGGCCAAACACGTTTGTTTACCCTGGTTTTCATGTGCAGATTTTAAAAGGGCTTTACTAGTCATCAAAGCCCAATGGTGACATGTAACCTATTTCAGTGTTTATAGCTGAGGAACGGGAAAAGTTTGCTTTCTGAATCCCACTCTCTTCACCCAGTGGAGGTTTAATGTAGGATTAGGTGGCTGAGTTAAAGACAGACAAAATTGAATAATTTAAAAATATTTCACTTTTTGTTGAAGTATATGTTTTCAGGTTGAGGGTGTAGCTTACTTGGTAGAATGCTTGCCTAGAATGCATGAGTTTGATAGCCAGTGTTGTGTAAGCTGACTGTGGTTGGCACATGCATGCTGTCCCAGTCCGCTTGAGGTGGGATAAGAAGATCAATTCAAGCTTATCTGCAGATACGTAGGGAGTTTGAGGTTAGCTAATGTGCTAGAGACTGCTTAAAAAACAGAAACACATGTATGCACATGTACACGTACACACACACACACACACACACACGTAAAGTGTTTGTGATGTTCTCAGCTACTCTATACTTACTCTGGTAATTTAGTTCCCTCCTAAAGAGGTGACTGCTTCTTTACAACAAAATTAAGACAAATGAAGAGAAATCACTTAGTCAATAGCAAATGTAGTGTTTTCTTCTTAAGTAATAGGAACGTGTGAGCCAAACTTACACACATAGCAGTGTTCTGAGAATTGACATTATACCTCAGTAGTTGAAACAAACCACCATTCCTTGCAGATAAGCCTTAAAATGTTGTGCATATCTTAGAATATGGAAGTTTAGTTTGATCCTACGAGGGAGCACACGCTGAGCACCCTCCTCAGCATGGCCTCAGAGCTTCACAGCCTTGTCGCTCTCCTTCTTCTCACCCCATCAGTCACCGTGCACCAGAGAGAGATGCCGTTAGCCATATAGGCCTCACTAGTGGTATGCCAGGCGGTGTCATGTCATACCACGCTCTTCTACTGGGTCCACCTGAGAAACATTGACTCAGTTTACAAAATCTGACTCAAGTATCAACCTCCTTCCTTCTACGTGAGTTCATGAGGTTTTGAGTATTTTGTCTTTGATGTGACCAGTCTTATTTATTTATTTATTTATTTATTTATTTATTTATTTATTTATGTTTTAAAGATACTATACTTGGCATGGAATTTGGGATATCTATATAGCCAAGGATGACCTTGAACTTCTGATCCCCCTTCTTCTGCTGCTTGATTGCTAGGACAGTTAAAGACAGACAAATGTCCCAGGACTTGCAGTTTATGAACCAGGGCTTTGGGCCTATTAGACAAGCACTCTACCAACTGAGTCACACATCCCAGCCCTTGTCTGTAGTCTTTTAAATTGTTATATTCATTTATTTAGCATGTACAGGCGTTTTGTCTACGTGTATGTGTTGTATGATATTTTGTTTGTGTTCTGACAAATAAAGGTTGCTTGAAAGATCAGAGAAGCAGAGCAGCAGCCACCAGAGGGTTCTTACCTCTATGAATCTTCAGACCAAATGAGGCTGAGATGCTGTCTCCACCTGCCTTATATTCCTGTCTCTACCTCCCCAGTGCTGGGATTATAAGCATGCACTACTGCCACCCAGCTCTGTTTCTCTTTTAGACTGGTTCAATCTCGTGTAACCCTGGGTGGCCTTGAACTCCTGATCTTCTTGCTTCCTCCTCCCAAGTGCTGGGATTCAAGGTGTGTGCCACCACTGCCTGGCCTCTAAGGTTAACTAGTGGCTAGCTCTGCCCTCTGATCTCCAGGCAAGCTTTATTTGTCTGAACACAAGCAAAATACCATACAACATGTATGTCTGTGCCCCTTGTATATGCCTGGTGTCTACAGAGGTAGAAGAGGGTGTTAGTTGCCCTGGGGTTGGAGTTACAGATGGTTGTGAGCTGCCATGTGGGTAGGGGGAATCAAACCTTGGTCCTTTGGATGAGCAGCTTGTGTTCTTACCTGCCGAACCACCTCTCCAGCCTGTCAGTCTTTATTTGTGTATCTACTCTACATTGTTCCTCCTTTCTTCAGAGGACTCGTGACCTTTTATTATTTACTGTCATGAATTTCTATTGACCTGCAGGTTTTCCGAAGGTAGGGCCATGTTGGGTTCATTTCTATATTCATAATGCTACTGCTTATCACAGATAGAGGGTGCTTAGTGGATGTTTCTGGAAGGAAGGGTGGAAATATGTAAGAGAGAAGGTAGAGAGAGGAGGGAAGAAAGAGAAAAAGACGAGAGGAGGGACAAGAGAAGGAAGAAAGAAGGAATGGAAGGAGGAAGTGTGTTGTGACAATCAATATCCGTTATTCAGGACTGAGAATTTTCAGTGGGGGATGAAGTACTGTGAGTGAAACCTGAATTTTCTTCTTCTCCTGTCAACCATCTGGTCCACAGCATTTCTCACATTTACCTGCTTTGCCCTAGAATGAGAGTTCTACAGGCTGTCTACCTGGGGTAGGTGTTCTGGGCCGGCTAAACTTTGTGGTCAGAGAACTCCAGATTCCCATTTCTGAGGCTGTGGAATCCTACAGAGGTCTTGTAAACCCATGATGTCATTCTTTAACTCTCCTCTTACCTCACGAGAAGCCTATGAAAACCAAGTGGGATAATGTTTCTGACCCTGCTTTGCAAAGCAGGATTCCCTCAAAACAGAAGGATGAAGCTGTCCCTGCTATTGGCATTGTGGCCTGTGGAAGTGTTCTCAGCCTGGCATGTCTCCTGACCTGGGTGTGCCTATATTGCTTATAATGAGCCAAAGTGGCAGCCATAACTTATGATTTCTGTTATTTGATTAGATTGGTTGGCAGCGTTTACTCGACTGACCTACCTTGGTGAGCACAGCATTCAGAATGGGAAAGCACTCTTCCTTTCTGCTTGAGTTGAGCCCTAGTTTAGAATTTAGAATACAAGCTTAGAAAGAAAAGCGTGTGTTATCACGAGCAGGTGTTTTGGTGAAATAACCAAGGAATCAAAAGTTGGCTATTACGTTTATGTCCTGCTCTCTTGAAATAGATGGCTAATCAGATGCACGATGCATACAGCAGTTAAGATGCTAAGCATGGCTTCATTTTCAGGCTCCATGTTTTCTGCTGGTCAAGAGATAATTACTTGAACATTTATACTTGTGACATGTTTCTTTGTTGTAAAAATATATTTTCAATGACACACATCCTTCTTCTGATACCCCTGTGGACCCAGATTTGCATTAATAATATCTACCTCATTTTTTATGATTCAGAATTGTCCATCTCAGTCTGTCCTGCACTGAGTGACCCAGAGTGGCCTTAGGAACCAGTTAGGGACCTCGAAAATTCCCGAATTTCAACCGGAACAAATGCAGGAACAGGAACTGAAATTCAGGGAGGAAACTCCGTAGTTTCTACAAGATAGTAATTTGTAATGTGGACTCATAGGTGAAGTCTACAAATAACACAGCAAATCCTGAGGAAAACAAACCACGCAGAGTCCGGCACCCCCATGAAGCAGATTTCCACAACAGAGACAGCGATCACCTGCCATTCTCACCCTGGGGGCTGGTTTAGTTTGTACTCTTGAGCAGATTGCTGTAGATGATATGTCTGAGACACAGAAGGGAAAAAGAAAAACAATTTACTTGGCTCCCATTTACACTCACAAGTCACTCCAGTCAATTTTATGGAAAATATTTTGATATTGAACACAACAGAAAAACTATGATTCACAGGGAAAGCAAGTGAGAAGCAGGCCTGCAGCTGTGAGATTACACACGTTGCCTGCCATTGAGATGTGTCTTACAATAGTGCGGAGTCGGGAAGTCATCCGTATGGGCAGCCACAGGCCAACTGCAGAGTGACAAGCAGGAGACTAGCCAGCGAGCCCTATCTGACCCCCATAGAGACAACAGTGGGTGTTCATCACCAGGAAGAAGCTGTTCCCGTTCACATTTTTAAAAGTGAAGTCTATTTTACATATGGTTAATCTGCTCTTGCTCATGTCTAGTTCTGTGAGTTTTGATGAACGTAAGAATCATAATAACCACAAGCGAGGTCATAGACAGCTCCACCACCCTCCAGAACTGTTCCATATTCCTTCCTGTTGATCTTCCAGCTCCCAAGAACCTCTGGTCTGTTTCCCATCTAGCTTTGCCTTTTACATAATATCAAATATGAGATCACACAGTATGTGGTCTCTTCGGTTTGACGACTTTCACATCACATATTTTAGAATTATCTGTGTTGCAGCATGTGCCAGGTTTCATTCCTCTCTAACATTCTTTCATTGCGTGGATGTATCACAGCCTTTCGGTTCAATTCATCAGATGAAGGGTGTTTGGGTAGCTTCTAGTTTAGGGCACTTTTGAATAGAGCTACTCCAGACATTGGTGTAAGTGATTTGGTGAGCGTATGATGTCATTTCATCTGTTTTCAAGTCAAGCTAGAGGTGAGATTGCTGGATAGTGTAGTAAGAATCTACTCAACTTTTATAAGAATTTCTCCAAATTCCCCAAACTGGGATTTTTGCATTCCCACCAGTAATAATAGTTCTACTTGCTTGCTTCATGTCCTCAGCAACCTGTTGTGTTGTGTGTCCTTTTAACTGAGTCATTTGAGTGGGTGAGTAGTGTCATCTCATTGTGACTATAATTTGCCTTTCCCTGATGACTAATGATGTTGACTGTCTTTTGCCACACTTCTTGGCCATCCATACATTTTTGTTATTGTTTTGTTTTTGAGACAGGGTCACTCTACATAGCTCTGGCTGTCCTACAAGTTACTATATAGATCAGGCTGGCCTCAAACCAGAGATCTGCCTGCCTTTGCATCCTGAGTGTGGAGATTAAAGGCATGTGCTGACATCACATCCAGGCTCCAAGCATACATCTTTTGTGGAGTAACTCTTTTTTTTTTTTTTTTTTGGTCTTTCAAGACAGGGTCTCTCTGTGTAGCTCTGGCTGTACTGGAACACTCTATAGACCAGACTGGCCCTTAAACTCACAGAGATCTGCCTGCTTCTGCCTCCCGAGTGCTGGGATCAAAGGCGTGCACCACCTGGCTGCATTTTGGTTTTATGGTCAAATTCTTTAAAGGCTGTGCTTTGCAGATATTTTCTCTCACTCTGTGGTTTGCACTTTATTTTCTTAATGATATTGTGAGGGAAACAAAAGTTTTGTTTTTTGATGAAGCCAAGTGTATCTTTTTTTTTCTTTTTTGTAGTTAATACTTTTGATGTCCTAGTTAAGAAACTCAAGGCCACTAAGAAGCTCTTGAGTAACCTCATCTACATGCTTTGTGTTTTGAGCCCTTATCGTCACCTCTGACCCTACTTGAGTTAATTTGTGTATGTGGTCTGCAATACAGGATGAGAGGTGTGTTTGTTTGTTTGCTTGGCATGAGTATCTAGTGATTCTAGTACCATTTCTTAAGATTACCATAACATATTTAATTGCCTCTGTACCTGTGTTGACAATCACTTGGCTTAGATGGCCTTGGATCTAGTTTTTATTTTGAGACTTACTTTGAAATTACTGCAGTGAAGGCAGTGTGGTATTGGTATGAAGTTAGACACATACATCAGTGAAACTAAACGGACATTTCAGAGATAGACAGAAATCTGTAAGATCGCCTCAGCAAATCAATTATAGTAAGGAGCATTGATTGGTCTGTAGACGTTTTGTTTCTCACAGTCTGGTTTGACTAATTAGGATGGATTCCCTCTCATTGATTGATTGATTGATTGATTGATTGATTGATTGATTGATTGGAAGACCGAATTGCTAAGGTTTCTTCCTAAAATGTTTGGTAATTTTCCTCTTTCTGCAGTACAGCCAGCTTTCTGGGCTCTTTCCCTGGTTTTCAATAATTGGTTTCTTTAACAGGTCCAGGTTGTTCCACTCATCAGTTTCCCCCTCTGAAATGCAGTGGGGCAGTTTGTGTCCTTCAAGGACAGACGCTTGTTTGTGTCATTTTGTTCAGGGTGTTATTGGGATAAAATTGCTCATAGTATTTAAATATTAATCTCAATGTTTGAGTAGTTGATGGTGGTGTTCTCCATCACATTTCTGATATTAATACATACTTACTAAATTTTATTCCCAAATAAAATCTAGATAGAGCTCTATCAGTTCCACTGATTTCTGCTCCCAAAATCAGCTTTGAATTTAGTGTTACTGATTATTTTTGTAGAATCTTCAAGCTAAAAGGCTGGCCCTTGGAGGATAGGATCAAGCCTAGCTCTACATCCTTCCTTCAGCTGGCCTTGGGTTAAATAGTTCTCTTTTTCTGTTCTTAATGTGGCAGCCTTCATAATGGATCTTTAAGTTTTCTCATTTTCTAATCAAATTCTTAATAGTATAATCTTTGTTATAAATTGGGGTATTTTTGTTTTTGTTTTTCATATCTACTCTCCCCTTTAGATAGTCTATTCATATCTATTCTCTGTCTGTCTCATAACTATTCTTAAGATAATGCTGAGGACTGAACCCAAGACCTTACTTACATTTACTAGACAAGCACTCTCCCATGAGATAAGTCCTCAGCCCCGCTAAAAGCTTTGAAGTATATGAGTTAATTTGAGTATCTTCAGTCCATGAGTTATTTTAAGGGATGCTGTTTAACTTCTATATTATTGAAGGATTCTCGAGATACCTGTTATGAATTTCTTAATTTGACTCCATTGTGGCTTGAGACTGTGGATTGAATGTAGTCATTACTTCTTCATTCTTTAACTTGTTTTATGGCTGAGAAAATGATCTCTCTTTGGTAAAAGTTTTCTATGCACTAAAAATGATTTTTATTCTGTGGTTGAAGAGTGGGGTCTTGTATAATTTTTATTGAGGTGGATTTGTTTATAGTGTGATTCAAATAATCTGTATTTTCCTGAAATTTCTCCATGTGGTATCAGTTCTTGAGAGTGACCTTAGAATTTCCAACTGCAATAGAGAGTTTGCATTAACTTTAATTCTATCAGTTGGCCTCGGGTACATAGGTGCTGTAGTTTGAGGAGGCTCCTCTACCTCAGGGGTTGCCAGTGGGGATGTGAGGCTTTCAGCAGTGACATGAGATCAGGTGCCTTCATAAAGGGGCCACGCTCAGGGCCTCCTGCCTGCATGCCTTCCTGCCCTTTACCATGGCAGGACACAGAAGGGACCTCAGAAGTGCAAATTCCAGAGCCTTGAGTTTGGAATTTCCTCCAGAGCTGTGAGCAATGGAATTCTGTTACCTGTGGGTTACTCCATATTCTATAATAGCAGTGTGGACAGACTGCCCAGTCCTCATTGGGGATTTTATATCCTCTTGAATTGCTTCCTGTATGTTATATGATCTTCTCTCTCTTAATGGTTTCTATTCTTTGAGATCTCACTGTCTGATATGGATTATCTGGCCTTCTTTTGGTCATCATCACTGTGGTGAATCTTCCATCCTTTACCTTTGATTTTCTTTCTTTCTTTTTTTTTTTTTTGTCTTTATATTTGAAGTGAAAGTTTTTGGTAGACATCATAGTTAACTCTTGATTTTACCCAAATTAAAACTCTCTGACCTTCAGTTGGTGAATTTGGGCCATTTGCAGAGTTAGAGACTATAAAAGAGAAACATCTCTTAAGAAAATGGAGGCAAGAGAGTCCTTAGGGAGACTGACTTATAAATATAACTTTGTCTTCCCCCATCTTTGATATAACTATATGAACCATGGTCTGTAGGGCCTAGGTGATAGGAATCATCCTAAGGGTTTTGGTGTTTTGTTTGTATGTTATGTGGAGAGCTTGGGTGCAGACCAAGAGGAGCTTCATTTACATGGGACATACAGCCAAATCCTTCTGCAGACAAGGGTCCAAGGACAGTGTCAGTTTATGATAACTTTGTGAGTAGCCCACAGGCCTGTAGTTAGTGCTTCGTTTTAACTAGGTAGATAAGAGACAAGGTGGCCACAGTTAAGAACAAAAGTCCTCTTCTAAGGCGGGCATAATTAGGTTTCTAGAGCAGCAAGTGTAAATTTTGCAAGTAATGGGAAGATGCCGAGGTAGCCTGCATTCAGATCCAAGTGAAGTTGTTTCCATTCATTTCCTCCTTTGTTTTTCCAGCCCCCAATCCTTACTGTGGAACCCACACTGTCCCCTAACTTCTAGACCTCCTGCCTCCTTCTTCCTAGTTCTGTGATTCAGGCCTGGGACACCCATGTCTGGCCCTTTTCACAACCCTGACTGCAGACCTGTAAGGCCGTCTGTGAGTGTACAGAAGCATCACCAAGGTGGCTTCCCCGACTGCTCTGCCGTCCTCAGTGACTGCGAGCAGTTGTTTGTGGGGAGCTGCTGTCAAGCCTACAGGCTACACAGGCACATCTGTGACCTTCAGCTTTGTTGCCAACATGGCACACTTGCCTCACAAAGTCTTGTCTCCTTGTTTCTCAAGGCCTAACTTACTCACATTTGCCTCATTGACTTGGTTGAAAACACTCAAGAGTTTTTCCTAGAGGAAGGAGTGAGGGATTCTTTTCATACCAAGTATTGGCAAGCCGCATGTGGCTTCAGTTTAGTGTGAGATGGGCAGGCTTATGGAAGCAAAAAGTCCATCGGGCTATTGAGCCTTTCCTTTGTGGGGTTTCTCCTTGGATCTTTCCAGAAAACCTGGCATCAGTACCAACCTCTTCCACACCTACCTTCTCCCCATTGCTGTTTCAGTAACTGGTTCTGCCTTGCTTTCGTCTGCTTCAATTTTTGAGACAATGTGTCTTGTAATAAAGGCTTGTCTTGAACTCACTGTGAAGCCAATGATGACAACCTTGAACTGTGGCTCCTCCAACCTCTACCCTCCAAGTACTAGGATTACTGGCGTGGGCCGCCACAAGTAACAGTGGCTATTGATACTTGTATTTCTCCCTGGGTGCAGCATTTCAGTGGAGAGACTTCCCATTTTCTGACCTTCCCTTTCTTGCTATTATTATTTTAATCACATTGGAAAGCCCCTGAGGTCAGGTGCTGTTTTCTAGGGGATCTTGTCCTCTTTGTTTGCTGTTTGTCTTTCCAGGCATCCGTTTGTAGTTTTCCAGCAGAGTGAGAGAGCCAAACCTTCCTACCAGCTTTCCTTTTATGTGTGTATGCCTTGGAACATTTATAGAGCTCTCAGCTCTCCTTCTTCTGTGTTTTCTCATGCTAATGCAAACAGTATCCATAGGCCTTACGGTATAACACAATATGTTCTTTCTGTGGCATGGGGACAGCCACAGAGCGGCTGTTGCAGCCTCGGGGGGTCAGAGGAGCCCTGCTTTCCCAAAGAAGGCTTCTGACACTTGGTGTGTCGTAACAGCGGCTAATGTTCTCAGGTGTGAATGTTCTCATTTTGATGTCTCCCCACTGTGCGTGCGTGCGTGCGTGCGTGCGTGCGTGTGTGTGTGTGTGTGTGTGTGTGTGTGTGTGTGTGTCTTTCCCCCTCCCTTCATTCTCCCTCTCTCTCCCTTTTTCATTTTTATGCTATATTTTCTGCTTCTTAAAAAATCAAATTACTATCTATTGATTTATTCCTGTCAGTACAGATAGGCACTTAGATGTTGTAAGTACTGGCGATCTCCAGCGTCTTTCATGTGACATCAATCAAGCTTGTGTTGGGTCAGCTCGGCTAGTATGTTAAGACCAATGGAGCCACACTAAGACTTACCTTACATTATCCTAGAAGTTCTAAAATTTGCTTGCTACCATTCAGGAGTTCTTTTCTTTTTTCTTTTGGTTTTTTGAGACAGGGTTTCCCTGTGTAGTTTTGGTGTTGTCCTGGATCTCGCTCTGTAGCCCAGGCAGGCCTCTAACTCACAGAGATCCTCCTGGCTCTGCCTCCTGAGTGCTGGGATTAAAGGCGTGTACCACCACAGCCCGGTGAGTTCTTTTCTTTTTATGATCACAAAAAATAAACCTTATCACTGGCTTGTATTGGTCCCAAAGCTCTCAGATAAATATAAACAAAGACAGAATAATGGGTACAGACCATGAATAAATGGTGCCACGCTTGTAGAGAGTTGCTTACTCCTAATTGCTCATGTGAAGTTTGTTGAAAAATATCTTAATTTTGTGCCTTTCAGGACATACTGTGTTGAGTGGACTTATTCTCATTTAGTGAATGATACTTGGGGATAAGTTCACTCTATAGCCCAGAGTGGTCTAAAACTCAGTCTAAAGTACAGGCTAGACTTTCACTTACCCTCCGGCCACAGCCTCCCAAGTGCTAGGATTAATGGCATATGCCACCACATTTGACTGGGTTTTGTAGTTTTAAAAGATTTTTCATTATCTTTATATATATTTTAGGATTTTTAAAGGACATAATGGAGCTGGGTGTGGTGGTTTATGCCTATAATTCCTGCATTTGGAAGGTTGAGACAGGGGGATTATTGTCTGTTCTAGCCATTCTAGGCTATATAATGAATTCCATGCCATCCTGGGCTACAGAGGGAGACTCAGTCACAAACACTACCACTAAAGATATGTCAGGGTGATTTCTCAACTGCAGTATCAAAGGCAAAAGTGAAGCTGTTAAGTAGATATGACAGTCAGTAAACCAAATAAACCAAGAAGGGATATTTTTGATCGTGAATTTCACGCTTTTGTTAGGAGTATTTTTGTTAGCATCTTACTGGAATCAAAAGAGAGTGTGTACATTGCCATACTGTGGTGAGCTACCATTGTTAACGAGGCACCAGGGAATGAATGCCCTTTATCTTAGAGGTCAGTGGGAGAGACTGCCGTCCTTATGCAAGTATTAGGCAGAGGAGAAATAACATAACTTTAATCTGAAAATGTCTCTCTGTGTTGAATTAAGTATACTGAAAACTGTAAGACAGGTTCTCCCTGGAAAGAAGATTCTGGCTTCTTGGACAAGTGCATTCTTACAGAGCTCTGTGATAAGCCTTCTCAGGACTCACATGTGTATGTATGTATACATATATAGAAACATTTACAGAGTTCCATGTATCCTAGGCTGGCCCTAAGCTCCCTATGTAGCCAATGATGAGCTTTCATTTCTCATCCTCCTGCCCTGTCCTCCCTGAGTGCTGGGATTACAGTCATGTGCCACCATGCCCAGTTTGCTGTGAGGTCATATTAATAGCCCGAGTGGGTTTGCAGAAAGTATGTGAGGAAGTTCAAGTCCAGGTCTGATCTGGAAGATTTGCTAATTTGCTTGTTTTTGGTTGGTTAATGAAATAATTATTGTGGATTGTTAATTTCTGATCATCATTGGGAGAAACATTTTGTCTCATTGATCAGGTTAATCAGGCAAAATTAATGTAAATTTTTTTTCACATAGGTATTTGAATTATTCTGGAATTCTCTGCTCTTATTTAGATTTAATTTTACATTTAAGTTTCTGGCCATGTAAATTTCTGGCCATGTGCTATTTATATAGGGCGATAACAATATTCAAAACTGTTGCTACTGCTTTCAAGGATTTCAATTAAAAATTCACTAGGCAGAACCAAAAATAAATTTATTGAGCTCTTATTGTGATGAATAAACTGTGCCATATGTTAGGAGAGAGGAAGGTAGCAGAGATTGATCATAGTTTCTGTCCTCAAGCCTGTGTATGTGTGTGGGGGGGTACATGTACATGTGGGTGGATTCATGTGTACATGTACATGTAAATGTGTGCATGTAGAAGCCAGAGATAGATGTCCGCTGTTTCCTTGATCACACCCCACCTTATGTTTTCTCAGTGAATCTGGAGTTTACCGATAGGGTAGACTAGTTGGCCAGTGGGCTCCAGGGCTGCTCCTGTCTCTGCTTCCGCAGTGCCAGAATTACAGATGGGTACCACTGCACCCAGCTTTTTAGGTGGGTGCTGGGGGATCCAAACTCAGGTGCCATGCTTGCATCAGGGATGTTCCTGACTGAATCATCTTCCCAGCCACCAGACTGCCTTTGTGAATTCATAAAAAAAGTGCATAATTTAGAAAAGAACTTTTTAAAAAGCCAATAGGACCTTGTTTTGTTTTATTCTCTGCTGCATTTCTATAGGCGGAGAGAATATGGGCTACATTTCTATAGGCAGAGAGAATATGGGCTGCATTTCTATAGGCACATGGTAGATCCTTTAGACACACTCATTGAATAAATGGCCAAATAGCCAATGACCATGTGCTATATACACACAGAGTTACTGGAATCCAGTAGCAGTTCGCCCATCCAGCTGAGCGAGGCGAGGAACAGTTCATGGAGTAAGTAAAATTTTGGTTGGAAGGGAAAGGGTAGGGTCACCTAGTGATAGGGATTGAGCTGGAAGGGTATGTAAGCTTGTTTCTCTGGTAAGTGGAGATTTTATCTTATTTTTTCATTAACAAATTAAATAGGCTTTCTGAGACAGAGTCTCCCTGTGTAGCCCTGCCCATCTGGCCTGGAGCTTGATCTGTAGATCAGGCTGGCCTCAAATTCACCAACATCCTCCTGCCTCTGCCTCCTAAGCATCGTGATTAAAAATCCACACCACCACCCCTCAGTCTGAAAGGGACATTTTAGAAAAGTTAATCTAGAGGCATTTTGTCAGGTGCCTTGTGGGCAGGAGAAATCGTGAAGCTTATGTTGACAGTGTTCTGCAATTAAGTGTGCTGATGGAGGGCACGGAAGTGTCAAAGCTAATCGGGTTTTCAGTTTGAGTGGCTTGGATAATAGTAAAAGCATGAGCAAAAATAGGACAGCCAGAAGGGAAATGAACATTTTGTGAGAAGGCTTTTATATTTCAAACCTCTTTCTAGGAACGGTGTTGTGGCAAGGTCTTCCTCTGTAACCCAGGCTAGCCTTGAACTTCATCCTGAGTATGGGAATACAAGTCTATACCACAAGCCCAGGGTATTTAAAATGATCTTCACATTTAAAGCCATGGAGACCCTTCACTGACAGAAATAACAAGATCCATAATATTGGACCTGAGAGGGATTTTTGGAGAATGAGCTATTAATGAAATCCAATCCTGTTCTCTTACCAATGAGAAAGCTGACTGGAACTGTCCACAAACATCCAATCACTGGCCTGGGTGTAGAGCCTAGGTGAGAGGTGTAGACAGCCATTTACAGTGCTTTGAAAGGCACTTAAATAGCTCCTCTTCATTTGCATCTGATTTCCTGTTTTAAATTTGAAGAGCTACTAGACAGATAGTTGCAAGTAATGCATATGGAAATATCATCTGTACAGGGTAAATATTGTGCTATAAAATTGAGAGCAAATAATTTAAATATTAGGCACCATTTCCATGCTTTCTTACTAGTAAAATCTGGATTTTTGCCCAAAGGTATGTGAGTAATGAATTTTTTCTTCTTTTCCCAATATGATGTATCTGGTTAGTAGATTCTCTGAAATTATCACCAAGCCAAAGCTTACTCAATTCTGAACATGTTTTGCACTGCACATGTGCTGAGACTTCTAATCTTTGGCGCCATATTGCCACATTTGAGGGGGAAGCAGTTGTGAAGGTATCTCTCTAGGTTGGTCTTCACTCATCCTTGCTTTCATTTGTGATGTCTGTCCCTAGGCAGGTTGGGGGTGGCTATCAGCAGAACTGGTCCTGCCTGTGTGGTGTAGACAAGTAACAGAGCTCTGAAGGCAGTGTGGGGCCAGGGATTACCTTTGGCACATTTTCTTTTGTTCTCCACACCCTGTTATATATGAGGCTAGAAAATAGTATCTGTCTTCCTGCTTGCACTCACCGTATCCTCCTGGCCCAGACCTGAACATGCCAGGGTAGCTCTGGCTTTGTCATCATGAGCCCTTGGGTGATTGCCCCACACTGAGCTCATCTGACTGTGGGCAATGTGAGGACTTCTTCAACACGATCCAGTTGCTCTCCCACCTCCATCAATGGAGGGAGGGAGTATGCTGCGTGGACTTAGTGAAGGAGCCCCCTTTACCTTTCCCGAATAAAGAGAGGATTTGGAGAGTGGCAGGGTGATGTATAGCATGAGAACATTGGAGAAGTAGCTCTTTTACAAGACAGTAAAGTGAGTACTTTACTTACACCTGGAGCATCACTAGCAGGATAGCAGAATGATCAGAAGACAGTGGCAGCTAGGAAGTTACCATAACGACCGTAACTCTTCTTGGGAGAATTTCCCGTCTCTTGACTTACAGTGATAGCAGTGAGATTTTAAACATAGAATGCTGGTCTTGCAGTCCTATTTTAAACCACTGCTACTGGGACTGGTTACCTCATTTGCCTTGGGGCGAGTGCTGGGAGTTTATCGACAGCCAGTCTCTGTGCCAAGCATTTAAAAATGAATGATCCCAAGTCATGAGATGACAGGGGAATCTTGGCTCCCTGATAATTAGCATTGGAGAGGGAGCAGCAGATCCAGATCTCCTTGGTGAATTCATGTGCCTGAGACCTCAGGTGGTGGGCGAAAACAGCTCGACAGCAGTCATTAGCCTTGGGCGAGAGAGGAGCACAAAAGCCCTGTAGAAATGGGAAGGCCACAGTGCTCCCAACAAGGGCATGTCTAATGGACTGTCTCGAGCAATAGACAGGCTCCTGCTTGGACAAATGTCATAGGAAAAGGCAACCCACTCCTGTTGGATTTATAGATCCCATTTGCCAGAGTGAAGGACACTTGCTCTTTTGACTAGCTGAACTAGCTGGGCCCTGGTGGCCTCGTTGCTATGGCAATATGAGCTCAGTGACCTCTCTTCTCTTGTGGAATGTAGGTGAGAAGGACCGAGGGGAGCCTGAGGATGCCGAACTGGTCAGGCTCAGTAAGAGACTGGTGGAGAGCGCCGTGCTCAAGGCTGTCCAACAGTATTTGGAAGAAACGCAGAACAAAAAGCAGCCGGGGGAGGGGAACTCCACCAAAGCTGAAGAGGCCAATCAGAATGGCAAAGGCAGTGATAACAACAGGAAGTGAACGTGGAACCTGTTCCCGCTGCGCTGTGAAAAGCACCCCTGCCCCTCCGCTAAGTCTAAGTCGCAGACTGACTTGCAATGTGCTCTTTTAGTGTCTTGTTCAAGCCCCGGAGATCGCCTAACACGTTTAATGATCGATGGCGTTGGTGTTGCTGCGACACAACAGAAGAGAATGGGGTGCTGGGGCCAGCAGAAGAAATTAATTTACAGAAGAACAATCCCAAGCTCATGTACCATCGAGCATGCGCGAGGGAAAGGGGGCACTTCCGGAAGGCCTGCCAGGCCGAGGGAGAGGACTTGCCACCGATGGAATACTGCCGTTTACATTGCTTAGAGCATTTGGCTACTTTATATGAGGCCAGAACTTGCACACAGCTATCAAGTACTGATTCTGTTTGTCACTGTTGAAATGATCATGAGTGTAGTGAGTCCGCAATGTTTCGTGTTCGTCCCCAGTGTGCTGTTACCATGCAGTGATCTTTATTTACAGTAAATTAAGTTTCACGTAAATTATATATTTTTGGCAAAATGCAATCTTTTCTATGAAATGTGGGTAACATTTTAAAGGTTTTTTTCAACCTTATTTTGATAAGTCAGTGTGCCATATTTAATGTATTTCATTGATATTTGTACTTTAAATGTATTATATAATTTTTTTTCCCTTAGGCAAGAAACCAGTTGGGAG
The DNA here is from genome assembly GCA_902168325.1 of Peromyscus nudipes. NCBI lineage: Eukaryota > Metazoa > Chordata > Mammalia > Rodentia > Cricetidae > Peromyscus > Peromyscus nudipes. The sequence goes on along the minus strand of CABHPH010153126.1, from coordinate 11,774 downwards.
TCAAGACTTAATTAATGAAGCTTTGCACCGAGAAAGGATGGAGCTGAAGTCCAAAGTGAAACAGATAAAGGAACTTTTGCTAAAGCCCGAGACTCAGGCCATGATTAGGAAGGAGCTTTTTGAAGGAAGAGTTCTTAGCGACGGTGATCACACAAGGATGCTGATTTCCACGTGACTTGACTGTAGCTCTCCACTGCTGTTAGGATGGTGTAAAGTTTATGAACTCTCAGCCCGGTCCATAGACCTTTGGTAAATAACCAGAGTGTTCTTACAGTTTCTACAAAGCCCACGAACCAACATTTGGTAAGGAATTAACAACTTCTTGCCAAAGAAAACATATTTTTGCCTTATCATCATCATCAGCTAAAGTTGAGTTTTAGAGTGTTTATTTGGGTGTTGTTGACTCATTTTATAGAAATAACTTCTTAATTAGCTGTTGTGGGATGTTCCATGGGTCCTTGCAGATAAAAAACAGAACGTTGACTATGAAAAATCCTTTGTAGACAAAAACAACTTAACTAAGTAAAACCAACAACAGTATTCTAAGGGTCGCCTGCCTCCTGTTGATAAGGCCCTTTCTACTTCAAAAGACACACTGTCTGGGCTTGTCCAGTCTCACATTACTTTTGATGAGATTTTGAATGCTTATTGAGTATTAGTACTTGAATGAACATTTGTAAATGTAATCATTGCAGTCACTGGTTAAGAATGTTTTATAATATCCACGTGTATTATTTTTCACTGATGAAAATGCAATTTGCTTTTTCATTTCTTGGTGAACAAATGTCCAGTGTTTTTATTTCCTACTTCTCTGAAGATGAGCCCCAAGCCTCTTCCCTGTGTTCTTCATAATTTGAATAGTTTGCACTGGTTCATTTTTAAAAGATCATTCTCGAAATGTTTCTCCCCGGGTGATGTTTATTTGTAACAGCTTTTTCAATAGTCATTTTTAAATTGCTGCTACAAATAGATGGTGGGGGAAGGAAATGATTAGAGATCAGATATGTATAATCATCTCACTTACATGATCCAGTTTGCTCATGGATTTTGCCTATTTTTTTCACCGGGTAAATGATACAACATTAATTCATAATGTAATACTTTAGGAGTTCCTACATTTTCATGCCTCCTAATAAACGTACTGTTTCCCTGTTGCTTTTCCTTTTCATTCTTCTGGAAGCCACTGGGTCCTTGTTGGTATCCCGAAGTCATGAGCAGGGTCTCTGTAGCTTCATTGTTTCCTGTCTTTGTGCTGAGGAAGCCCACTGTCACATCACTGTCAACTTTAGACTGCTTCCTGATTTCAAATCAGTCAACTTCATGCACAAGGAACAGCAGAACAGAAAATTCAAAGACAACCTGAGTGATGTCTTCAAAATAACTAATCCCGTGTCACTAGACTCTGCCTCACAATGATGAAGAGGGCAAGTTCATCTAGATATACAGATCTGCTAGCTACTAGCTGTGAACCCCTTCCAAGAAGCCAGCCATGAACCTCCAGTGAGAGGGACTGGCCATGACCCCCCCCCATGGCTGGTTATGACCCCTCCATCAGTTGGCCATAAACTCCCCTCCCCCATCGGCTGGTTGTGAACCACCCCCCTGCAGTTGGCCATGAACCCCTTCTGAGGGGCTGACCATGAATCCCCTCTTTGTGGCTAGCCACAACTCCCTTGTAAGCTGCCTACTGGGAACCCTCACTTAGCCATGAAGGTCATTACAGATTTCCTTGAGTAACCCCAAAGGAAGGAAGCAAAAATACTTAGGCCTTTTCTTGTTTTTCTAATGAGGACACAGAGTCCAGTGGTTGGGCTCCCTAGCCAAAGCCACAAGGATGTTAGGAATTTGGACCTGAGCCACAACCCCGTGGCCCCAGTGTTCCATAGCTACTTTGGTGAAATCTGGTAATCCACACGAACAATTTCAGATTGATATTTCTTAGCATTGTCTATATCTTCTCCTCAAGGAGTTATTCCTGATCTATCTGAGTAACTTGAAAGAAAAGTATTGTTTTCAACCCCAATTCCATGTCTTTCTGTTAACTTTAGTTGCCTATTTCCATTGTTAAATACCCATGAAGGCCAGGGCCATGTGCCAGGTGATTTGGGCGTATGCTTAAATTCCTTCCCTTAAGTGGTCCTAGTAGGAAGTAATTAGTACTTTCTAGACTAGGAAAACTGGAGACCTATATGCTGAAATGGCCCAAGGATGTAAAGTGAACAAAAGATAGGGCTATCTTTAAACTCAAATCTGTTTTACTTCAAAGGTGACACTTTCTACAATGGGATATTTCCTCCCTTTACCAAATAAAATATTTCAGAAATTAAAAATGAGTAATAAAATCCCTGAAACACACACACACACACACACACACACACCTGAATTTCTACAAATATGGGAATGGTGAGCTAATATGATAGAAAACACATACCTAATGGTTCTAATCCTTGTCAATGAAATCCCCATGTGAACCTGTGCACAAAAACACTGGACCAGGAAGCAACTGTTGCTTCTCGACTTGGACTTAACACTGATGGGTGTTCTTGAGCAAGCTAGTTCACTTTCTGAGCCTCACTTCCAGGCCAGGTGGTTTCAAGGAGCCTAGGACAGTTTTCTTTGGGATTTACCTGGAAGCTGCCATCTGCTGGCTGCTGCACTGGGTCACATCATTCCACCTTGTGACATTAGATGTGACCTTCTGGAGGATGTCCCCTCCTATTTTATGTATTGGTTGTCCGTTTCATGAAGCGAACCCTTGGGGGGAATATTCTCATTTAGAACCACATTCCAACATTTTAAGAGTCAGTCACTAGAAAAAAAGATCCCATGAGAATAAAAGATATTGGAAAGTAATTCTTTAAACAGTTAGAACAATATTCTATAAGCTTTGAACTTGGCCTCCCTTTTAAAATCCTAGATTCTACCAATTCTCTTCTCAGCATAGACTAACTGGAGGTCCTTTGTCCTTTGGACACACAGGTTGCTGTACTTTCTGTGGAATTTCTGGGATCGGAAGTATAGCTGATTTTAGATTTTTTTTTTTCAGATTTTGGAATATTTGTGATGTCTTAGCTTTGGGTCCCATGTCTGAACATGAACTTCATCTGTTTCATATAATACATCTTATGCATCGGCTCAAGGTCATTTATGTAATTTTTAGTGTGCCTGCATTTCCAGCTCATCCCATGAGGCCAGGTGAAGAGTTCTCTACTTGTGATGTCATGTCAGCATTCAAAACGTTTTGAATTTTGGAACCTTTATATTTTCTACTTTTGGCTTAGGAATGCTCTGTCTGTACTAGGTTCACATCTAGGACATAGTGAGAATTCAAATGATTCTCTCTGGGAAAACCACAAATGTGTCAATTCCCAGAAATCTCATGTTCTAATAAGGAGGTAAGGACAGCAGTTTGACTTAATAGTCTACGTGTCATTTCAGGCATACAACCAATAAGACATGTTTGCTCTTCTGTACACAGATGCAGAAACTAGACATCAACTTGTATAACAAATTAAGAGTTTCATACTCTCGTCAAAATCAAAACAGATGTAACATCTTCAAGTGTAAATTGGTGACTAGATAACTTATTGTCAGTCACTGTTCTGAGAATTTTCTTTTTTTTTTTTTTTTTGAGGTTTTTGGTTGTGAGTCTAGCCTTTTAAACAGCTGAACCATCTCTCCAGCCCAAATTTTTGATATTTTAATTATGTCATTTTAATCCCTTTCTTCCTTCCAAATCTTCCCATATTACCTTGCTTCCTTTATTCTCTTTCAAATTCATGGTCTCTTTTTTGTTATTACATATATATGTGATATGTATATGTGAGAATATATCTCTCTCACACACACACATATATATATATATATATATATATGTATGTATCCCTAAATACATAATGTAACCTGTTTAGTCTGTATAATGTTACTTGTATGTATGCATTTTCAGGGCTGACCACTTAGTATTGGATAACTAGTTGAAACGTTCTTCCCTAGGGAAGACTATTTCTTCTGCTCTCAGTGTTCCTCAGTTGCCTGTAGTTCTTTGTCTAAGGTTGAGGACTCCTGAGCTTTTCCCCTTCCCAGGTTAGCGTGTCTGCTGGTATCATCCTTGGTTAGGTGGCCATGTTGGTGAGATTTCATGGGTATAGATTCCGACATTTATAGGAGACACAATCTCACAGCAAACTTCGTGTTTCTCTGGCTTACAATATTTCTGTTCTGTCTTCTTCAATAATCCCTGAGCCTTAGATGTAGGAGCTGTGTTGTAGATGTATCAGATGGAACTGGGCTCACAACCCTGCATTTTGATTGGTTGTGGTTTTCTTTGATGGTCTCTGTCTATTGCAAAGAGAAGTTTCTTTGATGAGGAGTGAGGACTAGAGCTGTGTGTGGGTATGAGGACAAATATTTAGAATCTATTCTCAGAACTCTCAAACATCACCTGTAATAATTTTATCTTTAAAAAAATCTTACAGATACATCCATGAATTCCAGCTTTTCCAGATAGATACAAAAAAAATCTAAAAAACAAAAAAAAACAAACTCGGAATACATTCAAAACATTTCCCAGTCCCTACATTCATTTGATAGTTGTGCACACAATAACAAGATAAAACCCTAGTTAGTTCCATTCACCGTTAAAATGAGGATTAGACCAATTATCTTGGAGTTAGTGAATTTAAAATTATGATATAATCCACAGCCACTCTTCCCTGGATCACTGTATTGGGGATAATGTGGCTCATTTAGAAGGCAATTTGAGAACTTCTGAAGGCAGGCACTATTACCTTCTCCAGCATACTATACTTTAAAGCCACTAATTTGTATTTATTTAAATGCAACTGATCAATTCAGGTGATGGTTTTAAAATGGAAACTGCACTAGCGAGTCCTCTATAAATCTCATTATTAGTCACCATTGGAAGAGCATGAAATTCTCCTGTAGCAGTAAAGCTAGGGACAGTAAACTAGAGACGGAGCAGCAGAACGGAGAAAGTCATTTGATGTTCCCTGGAAACTTATGCTGCCTTCCCCCTAACGATCCGAATTCCTCTTTTGAAATGCTGCGCTCATGCGGTGGGACCCCATATCTTACGTGTTACTTTCTTTGACTCACGTTGGAAAAGTGGCAGAGTCCTCTTGGGATTCCTGCCCACTTAAGTCATTATATACGACTTACGCGGCTCTTGCCCTGTAATAACCGTGTTGTAGATTGGGAGAGCAGTCCAAATGTCTCCCTACCGTTCCTGCCCCAACCCACCCGGGTACGGAGTCTCCACGGCGCCTTTGCACCGAAGGAAGATGTCGTTTCTTCACTGGCTTTTCTTCCCTCGCATCTATTTCGTCTTACTTGTAACTTCAGAAAACACTTTTATACGTACTTATGTGAGAGAGAAAAAGGTTGTGGGAGGGCGAGAGGACAAAGAAACAAGAATCCTCCAGCTAGGCAGAAATTACAGAGCTGAGAGAAGTAAAAGCGGCACATATGCACCAATGCAAATAGCTGATATGGTAATTGAGGCGGAGAAAATAGCATGAAAATATGCAACGGTGGGAGAGGCTAAGTTTATACTTTGAGATCCTGGAGGACAGATTTGGAAGCTGTTCTTGCTGCCTTCAAGGGAAAGGCTTGCAATGGGGACTTCTGATGACTTGGTGGACGTTTGTCACGGTTAGTGACTACTCAGCATCTTTGGAAGACCTTTTCTATGTCTGTTAAGGTCTGACCTGTAAGCCCTGCTTCCCCAGGGAAGAGGCCACAGGGAGAATCCTGGAATTGAACATCCCATTGGTACACTGAAATTCAGTATGGGATCTGGGCTCCACCAAGAAAGGCGGAGGTCCTGAATCGAGCCAGCTCATTCTGGTGAAGATAATGGCTCAGAGAAGCAGCAGTAGCAGAAGATAGTGGGGCTCGTTTTGTAAAATTCCTGCCATCTAAGCATGAGGACTTGAGTTCAAACCTCTAGTACCCACAATAAACACTGGAGGCATCCGTCTGTAGCCCCAGTGCTGGGGTGGGTTATAGTGATAAGCAGATCTTTGTGGTTCACTGACTAGCCAGTCTTGCCAATCAACGTGAGTCCCAGGTCCACTGTGGGACCTTTTCTCAAAACCTAAGGTGGAAAGCTATTGAGGAAGACAGCTGACGTCAACAGACATCCTCATGCACATAGGTACAAATATATGTCCCTCTGGATGTTCATGTGCATATGACCATGAGAACACATATACATATCACCCCCACATACATACATAGCTTGGGTAGGCCTGATAAACTAACAGTGGCTAGAGGCACAGGGTCGCTCAGAGTAGCTGGCAATGTAATGGGGCACTGCTCTTTCTCTTGGCTTCCCAGACTGGTTTTCTGTGTCTTTTGGTTAGTCTGCAGATACTAAGTTCTGGGTCTACTTTTAACTGGCTAAGGTTGGGCTAGAGAGATGGTTCAGCAGGTAAGAGCACTTGTTGCTCATGCAGAGGACCTGGTTTCAGTTTTCCAGAACCCACATGATGCCTCACAACCATCTCTAACTCCAATTCCAGGGGTACAGGGGATGCAACCCAGTCTCCTGGCCTCTGTGGGCACCAGCCACACATATGGTGCACATACATGCATGCATGTAGGCCAAACACTCATACACATGAAATAAATTAATTAAAAAAAAGAAAACTGGCTAAAGCTGGTTTTAGTATTTGCAATGAAATATCCAAACCAGCACAGTTTTCCATAGGCAGCACTCCATCACAGGGTCTAGTGGAAGCTTGGTACGTCTGCGCATTATTAGAATTGTGTGTATATTATAGGAAGCCTCTTTTCCTGATCTGTAGGCACTAAATGTCAGCAGCAGGCTCCAGGCATTATGACAATTAAATAGCCCCATACATTTCCCAAATACTCTCAAATGAAAGTCACCCAAGCCCCAGCTGAGGACATACTGTTAAATATTGCTCCCCCAGCAGCAGAAGAGACAACTTTCTTTGTTTCCACCCTATCAAGAAGTAATTCAGCCTCCAAGAGCACAAGCTCACTGCGACTCTGTGCACATCATCAGGTACCTGGATAGAAATGGGAAACGAAGCCACTTGCATATTTTGTGTGACAAAGACCCAAAACACTTACGTTATTGAACTTTAAAATGCTTGAACAGATCAACTGTGATAATTCTTATGAAGTCATCATTGCATAAATTTTCTTAGTTTACATGATTAGGAGAGCAGACTTAGACACTGAGAGAAGACGGCAATCTTCAAATTCTAACACTGTGTGGCCTGCTGAATGTATTATTATTATAACAACAGGGCTAACTTCTTGTTCAACTTCATAAAAACACTAAAAATATATTATGTGCCAAATGAAAAAAATGTCTAATTTTCCAATAATGCTAGAGCTGTATAAGAAATAGAGGAGTATTTTAATATAAGAAAAATATTAATTTTCTCTGAGTGACAGAGTAGAAAGACTTTTAGATAAAGAAATGAGAAAGAATTTTTCCTACAGGCTTTACTTAAACTTGAAGGGTAGCTCCTGGATGAAATGACATGTGGAGATGCAGAGGTGACGTCAGTGAATAGTGCTGTGTCATGGTGAGCACTCGGAAAAGTTTGATGGAACATTCAGATCCAAGGAAGGAACAGAACAAAGAGTACATGTGCACCACCTCAAGCATAGATTATGGGGAATTTAGACTTTAAAAGAGAAAGAGGCAGTTTCCAGTGCATTCAGAATGTCATCCCAATGCTTTACAAAAATTTGTATAGTTGTTTCTTACCATAATGGTTTATTTTAAAAAGTCAGTGACTATCTTACACCTACCTAAAGGGAGACAATTTGCAGAGGGATGCTGGCCTTGTGACAGCCTGGATCCCTGTTTCCAGTTCTCCATCTCTCTAAATGCTTTTTTTCTTGTGACTTCCATGGATGGCTTTTCCCATGTAATTTCATAGTTTATCCCTCTGTCCTGTTGACTCATAGCTTGATATGACTTATCTTGGACAATGGGATGTTAGTAGATGAGGAACAAGCCAAGGCTTAAACTATGGAGACACATGAGACAGACTGAACCAAACCTATATCCTGGGAAAGACCTATGACATGAGGATGTGACTTGTGGCCCTTCCCCTGAATGCATAAGGATTGAAAAAAGAAGGTAGTTCATTTGCTATGCAGCATTACTCTGGCAAAGACTAGCTGGTGTGGGACCTGTAAGTCAAACTGAAACTCAAAAGCAAGCTTATGTGTAGCCGAAGTTTTTCTGTGTCCTGACTGGCCCATGGTTGGGACAAATCTCTCTCACCCACCGGTCCACAGCCACTTGGGCCCAAGTAAACACACAGAGGCTTATATTAATTAAAACTGCTTGGCCATTAGCTCAGGTCTACCACTGACTAGCTCTTACACTTAAACTCAGCCCATTTTTGTTAATCTATATGTCACCATGTGTTCCGTGGCTTTACCTGTGTGCCATTACATGCTGCTCCCTGGATGGAGGGCTGGCATCTCCTGACTTAAACTTCCAGCCTTCCCACAATTCTCCTTGTCTGCTTATCCCACCTATACTTCTTGCCTGGCTACTGGCCAATCAGTGTTTTATTAAACCAGTGTACAAAAGCATTATCCCACAGCATTTATGCCTTTGAAAAGGAGCCCACAGTGGCATGACCATTTTGGAAGTAAAAGGAGCCCAGAGTGTGGCATGACCATTTTGGAAGTAACTAAATCCCTTCTGATGGGATTGAGAGCCTGTGCCACAAGGAGTAATCCATGCCTGGTACTTTAAACTGTGTCCAAAAGCCGTGACTAAGGCTGGAGAGATGGATGGCTCAGTGGTACAGAACACTTTCTTCTTGCAGAGGACAAGGATTGGATTCCCAGTCCCCACGGGGCAACTTACAGCCGTCCATAACTCCAGTTTTCGGGGGATCTGGTGTCCTCTTTTGGCCTCTGTGGGGACCAGGGATGCACATGCTGCACAGATACACTTGCAAGCAAAACATTCATATACATAAAAATAAAAACATATCTAAAAAGATTAAAGAGAAAAGATCCCATGGCTGTGGAGGTCGTAGGCCCTAGGGAGGATCTTGCTATTATTGTTGTGGTAACACAGTGTCAGAGAGACAGACAGATAGCCTTCTAAATATCTATGTATGTACTCCTAGTCAAATGCTGCTCTCACCCTTAATCAGAGACGACTCTTTGCAGTGAAGGGCGGAGGCTCGCAGCTGCCCATGGTGCTAAGAATGAGTGATGGCTGAGGGCTCAGCCCTGGGAAGATCATGGAAGAGGGGATGGAAAGAGTGTCAGAAGCAGAAGATACTGAGAAGATCTTGGAAATGCCTTCTGGGCATTTGCAAAGGCGAACACACACACAGCAGCTGTGGTTTCCCGCACCAACCCTGCACAAGACTGGCAGGTGGAGGAGGTGATCATACATGGGAACCAACCTCTCTCCTGCTGACACATTAGCTGTGTATAGATTCTGGGAGAGGGTCAGTCCTTTCACACAGATAGCCCTGGCTAAACTCAGCAGTCACAAAACATAAAGATATAACTGTGAAAAAGGGATTTGTAGGGAAGAGGGGAATTGTCATGTATTTGGGTAAAAGTTATCAGAATGCATTATTTATGAATGTATAAAATTATCAAAACACAACTGAGTTAATAAAAAAGATCTGTCCCTAGAGCAGTGGTTCCCAACCTTCCTAATGCTGTGTGACCCTTTAATACAGTTTGTCATGTTGTGGTGACCCCCCAACCATAAAATTATTTTTATTGCTTCAAAACTGTAATTTTGCTACTGTTATGACTCATAAGGTAAATATCTGATAAATAACCCCTGTGAAATAGTAATTCTACCCCCAAAGAGGTTGTGACCCACAGGTTGAGAACCACTGATCTAGGGCATATTTATTACTGAAGATAGTAAAGTTTCTTTGTTATTAAAAAAACAACAACAAGGCTCATAACATTCAGTGTGGACATACTGGCTATGTCAACGAAGTATTATATAATTTAATTTGACATTTAAAAATTTTAAGTAATATATTTTAACATGCAAACAAAGTATTAATAGCCATGATTTATCAGTGATGGTATTAAAGGTGTGTTTGTGTCTTAGTTTATATAATTGGAGTTTTTTGCAATGTAATAGAAAATATTGTGATTATATATTGTGTACCCTAATAAAGCTTGGCTGAGGATCAGAAGACAGAGCCAGCCACTAGATTAGACATAGAGGTCAGGCAGTGGTGGCACACACCCTTAATCCTATCACATGGGTGGCAGAGCTCCATCTGGATCTCTGTGAGCTCACGGCCACACTGGAAACAGAGCCAGGCAGTGGTGGCACACACCTTTAATCCCAGTACTGGGAAGCACACACACCATTAATCCCAGTACTGGGAAGCACACACGCCTTTAATCCCAGGAAGTGATGACAGGGTGGAGAAAGGTATATAAGGCGTGAGGAAACAGGAACTAAAGCAGTTCAACTGAGACCCTTTCGGGTGAGGACTCAGGATTTCAGTCAGAGGATTCGTGGAGTTGGTGAGGTAATAGGTGGTGGCTGTGGCTTGCTCTGCTCCTCTGATCTTTCAGCCTTCACCCCAATATCTGGCTTTGGGTTTTTTTTTTTTTATTAAAAACCATCTAAGATTCCAACAACAAAATATTATTATAAACCAAATAATAAATGCTTCTTTAAAATAGAAAGCATGTAGTCATATGCTAGATAATTCATTTCATTTCAGACATAAATGTATACTGTGTAAGAATTACATACTCTGGAATATAAGGTCAGTGCTTTCATTCACTCATACATTTATTGAACATTTTCTAGGGTCAGGTGTTGGCCTGGGCGCTTAGTGTGCAAAAGAGCCGTCTGTTGGGATGAGGCAATGAGTACTGATAGAGGTGTATTTTGTTCCTTTCTCTGTAATCCCTTTGTTTCTCCGTCGCTCATTTTGTTTAGACTAATCTCCTGTCTCTAGTGAGAGGCCACAAACCATATTGGATGAGAAATGAAAAGGCTGATTTTTACAGATCTGACGTGTGATCTCCCAGTGCCCCAGTTATTAGTATGCACCATCCATGGGCAATACAATGGGATGCTGTCTGCTGCTGTGTCCACAGAGGCTTCAGCGACTCTGTGGTACAGATTCTAGGTACAGGATATCTGAGTGTATGAGAGACAGTCCCTTGCCCACAGTTGCATAAGCAGAGGGAGTGAAACCCAAGAACACAAGAAGGGCAACAAAACTTTGTGAAGACAAGGTCTGTGGATCAAGCTGTACTTTATACTTTGTCTTCTATATTACAGGGAGTACCTGCTGAGAATTACAAAAAAAAACCCTTAAAAGGATTCATCTAAACCCTCTGTATCACGTGACTTGACCAAACTCTTCTATAGACTTCTAGAAGCCTAAGGCTGTGTCCCTCTGATGACGTAGCCACTCTTTGGGTTCCTGTCTGGGACAGGACAGACCTGCTAAAGGAATGGCTGTTTGTGCCATCCAACAGCTGGCCATGGGCCATTGCCTTCTCTTATTGGAGCATTCACTAAAAATAAATATTAAATAAACCCATACTGAGAATTCCTTCCTTTACCCCTTTGTGTGTGTACCCATACAACTCTGGAGCGTCTTCCCCAAGGATCTGGAAGCATTCCTTTGAAATATAATCATCAGAAAGGTAGAACTTTTATCTGTTTTCTCTTTGGGAGAGTAGGAATATACATCCATAGGTGTCCTTCAGCGGGACAGAGATGGCAGCCTACG
>CABHPH010153125.1:26081-48537 GCA_902168325.1 Peromyscus nudipes | reverse complement strand
GCCACAAATGTCTGCTTTTCTGCTGAGCAGGGCGCTTGCTTCAGGTAGTGGAGCAGCTCTTTCTCCCGCCGGCTTCTTTCCTTACCTTTTCACCTTCTGCGTTTCTTTGATTCTTTTTTTTCCCTTCAGGTTTATGTTTATGCTTTGAGTTTTCTAGTTTGGAAGCAGACCAGGAATACCTTAAGGGGATAGGGCAAGAGGGCATAGAGTAGCAGGAAAGCAACTTCCTTGTAAAACAACCAGTATTGGGTATTCTGAAAATTGCCTGCAAGGCCTCAGGTTTCAACAAAGGAGTTTATGAGAGAGACCAGTTAATTGCTTAGAAAAATAAATGCTCACTTTGTGAAGTATAAAATGTCATTTATCCCGTGCCTTTAAGCTAACTTATATTTAAGTGGTTAACCAGTGGCTAGAGACTACAAATTTTAATGTCTTCAGAACTGTACTCTGCAATTACTGGGTACTTTGAACACCAGTTGCTCACCATGATCTCGTTCATAACCCTAAGAGTTGTGAGAGTTTATTAAAATACAGTAATTCATCTGTGCCAGAGGCAGGTGAGCAAATGACTAGTCTGTACATGTGCAAGTCAAGAATACCTAATTTTGCATTTTGACTTAGACTAATGATGGGAAATGGCTACATTCCGCATGCCAATTCCCTGTCAGCCAAGCAAAATGGTTCTTGCGGGGAGTCTGGTGAAGACCTCTGGAGCCAGAAAAAGAACTAGAGCCTGGGAGCTGTGGTGGTGACTTGAAGATGTTAATGCAGTCCATCAGAGGAGTGCTGAGGTCAGATATTAGAAATCACAGAACTGCTTAAAACATAATTAGAAGCCACAGTCTCATCTTTTAAAAGTGACCTCTCCTATACTGTCTTTTCTTGCCAAGGGCCAGGTGTGCTGTGACTTGCCTCCTTCAAATGACTTGTCTTCTTCAAAGTCCAAACTTGAAAATTGGGAGATTCAAGTTGAACTTTGTTATTTGTTTCATGGAAGCCTCTTTGAAAAGAAAAACAAAGGTTTTGGGGTGCTGCTCAGTGGCAGAGCATTTGTCTAGCATGTGTAAGGCCATGGATTCCATTCCCACCACAAAACAAAGAAAAGAAGGGAAGAGGAATGGAAAGAAGAATATGTACTGGGCCAGATGAAGAACAGATAAAATCAGCCCCAGAGGGGCCTTAACCTTGTATGCCAATTACACAAATACTTACTGTACCAGTGTGAGGTACAATCAGGTCAGGGACTGGGGACCTAGTGCTGATGAACTTCCTGTTTCATGATAATGCTCCCTAGTGAGCCTTAGTAAACAAAGGTGTATGGAAGAGTTGTAACATCCTGAGGGATACAGAAATAAACTTGGTGGCTCATACATGTGTCTAGAGACAGTGTGTCAAGTGCTCTCCTCTCCACGGGACACACTGCAAGAGTGTCCTCATGAAACCCGCAGGAGAGTCCAGGGCAGAACCACATAGTCTACCATGAGAAAAGCTAGAAGAATGTTCTCCAGAAGCAGTTCTCTCTGAGAAGGAGACATCCAAGCTGAAACCGAGAGTGGCATACCAGCCCCTCATACTGAGAATCAGGGTATGAAGTTAGCTCACGGGATGTATGTAAGACCCAGGCAGTAGAAAAGACTAACCTAGCGATCTAGAGAGATGCTGAAAGAATATAGCGAGAATGAGCTGAGGTCCAGTCAGAGCATGTGAGCCTCACAGGACTTGGGGAATTTTGATTCCATTTCTGTGGTGGAGAAGCCCTGAAGGGTTTGATATATGGGGCTTGGCAGCAAGACTCCTGCCTCCAAAGAGCTCTTTGGTTCCTGTGTGAAAAGTGTTTGTTAAGGAAGGAAAAGTGTTAACAAGGAGGGTCCTTGGAAGGCTGTGGCCTTCCCTGATCCCCGTCTAATTGTGAAGAAAGGAGAAGGGATGGATAGAAGTATAGCATGGAGTTGAAAGCCGGAAAGGTTGGATGTGAGCTCCAAAGCACAGAAAAATCAGGGGCCCTTCCTGAGTTTTTGGACGGGGTAACACGAGGAAGTGCTTGGGAATAGAATGAATAGATTTATTTTAGATACTGTGTTTGAGGTTTCTGTTATGGGTTGCACTGTGCCCATCAAAGAAAGATTTTGAAGACTCAGCTCCCAGGACACTTGAATGGGACTTTGTTGGGAAATAGGGTCTCTTCTGATGAGCTGAAATGAACATAAAGTCACACTGTGGTAGCCACACTGTTCCATTAATCCAACACGAAGGCTCTGCTTTCAAGAATGCACCAGATGGTGACCATGTCAGAGAATGCAGTGGCACACTTGAAAACCAAGGCCTGCCTGCAACCACCAGAAACTGGGAGAAACAGGCAATTGTAGCACGAATCTTAAAAGGTCTTATTAATAGAAAACCTGGAGCCAGATATTGGGGTGAAAGCTGAAAAATCAGAGAAGCAGAATAGCCAGCCAATAGCTTACCTCTAGGAAATCCTCAGCCTCAAGAGAGCAACCACTAATTAAGAAAATAGTTCCTGTTTTGGGTTATTAATGCAAATTAGGATAGAAGGTGAATTAGATATAATCCTTTGGATTCACAAAGATAGGATAGATAATGGAGTATTTTCTCTGACTTTGTCAAATGCAAGTAAACTAGACATTGTTGATGTATTTATTACCTGTATATATTGTATACACTTATTGTATATAGTTTTTCTTATATTAGTTATAACCTTCTTTTATTATTTTAGACAAAAAGGGGAAATGTGGTGATATATTGTGTACCCCAGTACATCTTACTTGGGGATCAGAGGACAGGACCAGCTACTAAATTAGACAGAGAGGTTAGGCAGTGGTGGTACACACCTTTAATCCTATCACTCGGGAGGCAGAGATCTGTTTGGATCTCAAGGCCACACTGGGCTACATGAGAGAAACAGAACCAGGCAATGGTGATACACGCCTTTAATCCCAGGAAGTAATATGGCAGGACACAGAAAGGTATATAAGGCATGAGGAAACAGGAACTCTCTCTCTTGAGGCTGAGCATTCCCTAGAGGTAAGCTAGTGGCTGGCTGTTCTGCTTCTCTGATCTTTCAGCTTTCACCCCAATATCTGGCTGTAGGTTTTTATTTTAAGACCTTTTAAGATTCATGTTACAGGCAATGACCAAGCTGTTCTAGTTAGGATTACCACTGCTGTGATGAAATAACATGACCCAAAACAACTTTGGTCAACTTTGGAGGAAAGCTTTTATTTCGCTCACAGTTCCATATAACAATTCATCATCCAAAGCAGTCAGGGCAGGGACTGAAGCAGGGCAGGAAGCTGGAGGCAGGAACTGATCCAGAGACCATGGAGCGGTGCTACTTAACTGGTTTGTTCTTCGTGGCTTGCTCAGCCTGCTTTCTTATAGAACCCAGGACCACAAAGGGATGGCCCTCCCACATCAACTACTAATTAAGAAAATGCCCTACAGCCTGATCTTATGGAGACATTTTCTTTACTGAGGTTCCTTTCTCTCAGATGACCCTAGTTTATGTTAAGTTGACATAAAACTAGCCAGCACACAAGCCTTCTGAGAGAGAATGGCTCCTACTGATAACTGCAGATTTACAGCGTGTAAGAATAATGAGACAGTCAATCATTTTATTTTGATACACCCAGTTTATGCATTGTTACAGCAGTCACAAGAAACTCCTATAGGGCCAAAACCAGTGGAGTAGTACTATGGCCTGAGAATGATAACCAGATCTGGTGTAGAAGGAAAGGAATCCAGGAATGCCATGCTGAGGAGGGATGTTCCAGGCAGAGGGAAGAGCGACCCTGTTTGTAGCATGCTAGTCCATTAGGATGCTGATGACTCATCCTGCAGTCCAACCATCATAAACACCATGAGAAGAAGTGAGTAAGATGTTTACAGCAAGCTTTCTAGCCCTGGAAGGACAGAGACAGGCATTGCATACATCTATTAAGGGATAAACTGCACTGAACATACCCAGTGGAAAAGCATTCCTGCTTCCCTAATGACTTGATGGTAATAGAGTAATACATTATGATGAGAATCAGTTGTCCTTAGAGATTAGTAACATCAGATGTTTGGTTGTGTATGATACCAAGAGGCTTTTCCTGAAGAACTCTCTTGTTGATGGTTGGGTTTTCTGTACTCTGCCTTCATAACATCCCTTCTTCCACTAGTGGTATCAAGGATACAGTGGCTTCCAGGGCAGACCATCTAGTTAATATTTAGAATTTTCAAACACAGGGGTTAAAAAAATTTATATCCTTCATGATCTGGAGAGCCTTTCAGATGGTTGCCTATCCCTATGTGCTTGTCGTGTGATTCTCTCTAGACTTGAGTACCCAGCATCTCGCATTTTTTTCTAACCTTGACCGATCAACCTTGTGGCCTCTTCTGAGGCTTTCCTTCAGCTTCTCAGGGTGTGTTGGTTTGTGTTTCTATGAGAGACATCTCAGAGTATCACTTCAGAATGAAGAAAGGTTTATTTGGGCTCCTGGTTGTGGAAGTTCATGGACTAGGCTCTCTTGCTTTAGAGCCTGTGGTGAGAAGCAAATCATAGTGGGGTGCATGTAGAACAAAGCTTGTTTCTAGGGGGAGAGAAAGAGAGATGGGGAGGGAGGGAGAGAGGAGGGAGGAGAGAGGAGAGGGGGGGGAGGGGCTGGATCCCCACATGTCACTGAGTGCACACCCCCACTGACCTAAGACCTCCCACTAGGAGTCACCTCTTAAAGGTTCCATCACTTCTGGGAGCTCCTTGGCCTGGGGAGTCAAACCTTCAACATCTGGATGGGTCTTTTGGGAACTCTTACACAAACCATAGCACAACATCTTCCCATCCCAGTCTATGCTTAATCATCAGAAGGAAAACAAATCTGTATGTTTTTGAAAAGTGAGGAAAAACAGAAATAACATTTAATGTAGAGAGTGAAAAGACTAGCTACTTCAATGGTGACTTTAAGACGAAGCTCAGTGAATGTGTGTGATCTGCATGTGTGTGGACAAAGGAAGACACCATTCTCGTTAAAAGTGGTGTGCTCCGGGTTGGAGATACGGCTCAGTGGTTAAGAACATGCACTGCTCTTGTAGAGGACCTGAGTTCGGGTCCCAGAGCACATATCCTGCAGCTCAAAACCACCTGTGCCTTCAGCTCCAGGGGATCAAATGCTCTGTTTTGGCCTCTGCAAGCATCCACACACGTGTGGCATATACTCAAAAGGATATACACAGAATAATATAAATCTTTACAGAGGTGACATCTTCGTTACCATGTGTCTTTTAAATGCATTTTTGCCTTTTCCAGAGCTCCATTCATAATTACAGCTTGTATGACTTTTCTCTTTATCCAGTCTGGTGGTTTGAATAAGAATGCCCCTCCCCTCCCATAGGATCATATATTTGCATGCTTAGTCCTCAGTTCGTGATTTGTTTGGAATGATTAGGAGGTGTGTCATTGTTGAAGTAGATGTGTCCTTGTTGGAGGAGGTGTGTCCCTAAGGGTGCCATGACATGCCCAGTCTTGTTCCCCACCTCTGTTGCCTGAGAATTACAATGTAATGTTCTCAGCTTCTCTGCATGCCTGCGTGCCGCCATGCTCCTCACCATGATGATAAGGGATAGTCTTCTGAAACTGTAAGCAAGCTCCCAATTACACGCTTTCCTTTATAAGAGTTGCTTTCACAGGGGTGCAGGTGGTGCCCACCTTTAATCCCAGCACTCGGGAGGCAGAGACAGGTG
Organism: Peromyscus nudipes; assembly: GCA_902168325.1. Classification (NCBI taxonomy): domain Eukaryota; kingdom Metazoa; phylum Chordata; class Mammalia; order Rodentia; family Cricetidae; genus Peromyscus; species Peromyscus nudipes. Next base: position 42,798 of record CABHPH010153125.1, on the reverse strand, counting down.
GATCTCTGTGAGTTTGAGGCCAGCCTGGTTTACAAAGCAAGTTCCAAGACAGACTCCAAAGCTACACAGAGAAACCCTGTCTTGAAAAACCAAAACAAAACAACAACAACAACAACAAAAAAGAGTTGCTTTCATCATTATGTCTTTTCATGGAAATAGAACAGTGGCTAAGATACCTAGAGACATCACTTGTTTAAATAACCAACTTGTTAATAGTCTTTCTTTTTTTGAGAATTACATATAATGTATTTTGATTATATTTATCCCCTTCCCCAACCTCTCCCATATCCACTTCTACCTCCCTATCCCCTCACACTAAATTCTCTCTCTCTCTCAACAAAAAAGAAAAAGAAAAACAAACCAAAAAACAATAACAATAAAAACACAAGTTCAATTTGTGTTGCCCGTCTATTATTGGGTATGGGGTCTGCCCTGTAGTGTGGTAGTCTGGGAGTCACTGCATTAAAAAAAAACTGACTTGCCCTCTCCCAGCAGCTACCAGATGATGATATCTCCTCAGCTAGCGGGATTTCATGCCCACTTCCCCTGTTCCATGGTGGGACTTCCGTCTGGCTTATGCTTATGTAGGTCTTGTGCATGCTGTTGCAATCGATGTAAGTTCATGTAGGCAACTGCTCTGTTGTGTCCAGAAAACACTGCTTCTTTAGAGTCACCTACCACCTCTGCCTCTTAACAATGTTTCTGTCCCCTCTTCCGAGAAGGTCTGTGAGCCAGAGGGGGAAGGGTGTGTTATAGACATACTGCTTAGATATGAGCACTCTCAAGTCTCCTGTTTTCTGTTTGTTGCCCAGCTGTGTGTCTCTATGTTAGCTGCCATCTCTCAAGAAGCAGGAAGCTTCTATGATGAGAGATGAGCAATTCACTAATCTATGGATATAGCCATCAATCATCAGGATTTATTTTAATACTGTTACCATTTAGCAGAATAATAATAGTGAGTTCTCCCCTATGACCTATCTAGCCACATCTTCTTCTTCTTGTTAATGATGCCATGTATGGATTCCATCTCATGGAGCTATCCTCAGATCCAGGCAGAACGTGATTGGTGACTCCCATAACATTCATGCTACTATTGAACTGATGGGCATGTCTTGCCAGACCAATCATTATTATAGCTTTTAGGTTGTACAGCTGAGTAAACATAGTAATTGCCTTTCTCCTCTGGTAGCTTGCACAGACTCTCTAAGCACTGTGAAAACTAGACCATACAAATGAAGATTCCTAATTGACACTCACTTGCTTTCTCTGTGTTTTATGACTCAAGAATGTGGTATCTTGAGCAATTACGTCTTACCATTGAGTCCAGGAGGATAACCAGGAGTCATGACAATATCCTGTAATGTGTGGTGCTCTATAGGACTCCATTTGGCCAACAATTTAAAAAGAGATAGCCCATTCTGAGTACTGGGATTTTTGTTTGCTAGCATGTGACAGCTAGTTGAAGTATTGTCCCTGATTATAGGATAACTCCACTTAAGTTGTACGTGAGTGTGTGTGTGTGTGTGTGTGTGTGTGTGTGTGTGTGTGTTGGTTTGAATGAGAATCCCCCCCCAATATGCTCATATATTTGCATGCTTAGTCCCCAGTTCATGATTTGTTTGGAAGGATCAGGAGGTGTGTCCTTGTTGAAGTAGGTGTAAATACACACACACACACACACACACACACACACACACACACACACACGTTTCTATTAAATCCAGTCTCAATATGAAGCTGAGTATGGATTCAAGTGATCAGTTCTCATTTAAATAGTGTCTTAAAAGGATTTTAATGTGTGTGTCAGTATTTTTTTATTCTAGGAGAAATTTGAATCTTCTGCAGAATACAATACCACACAAAGAAATAGAAGTCAAGTATGAATACCAGGGTTATAGAAATTGCTTTTGCTTTGTAGCTGAGGGCAGGGAGATACATGGCCACCCCACCCCTGCCAGGGTGAACCAAGGAAGTGAGCCAAGCAGGGTCCAAGAGTCCACTGCCCTTGACCTGAGCTTGGAGCTCTGCATTCATTACCCCGCCACCCTGTTAGAACATCGTAACTCAGTTCTTCTCACATTTTCAGATAAAACTGTCTGTTCTTTGCTAATCCCTAGAACTTTTCAACATTATCTTATGTGGAAAAAGGACTTTACAAATGTCATTGTGTTGATTGGAATTGACTTTTCATGGTCCTCCATAGACGTATTCTCTTCTGATTCTCATGAAGTCAGGAAGGCTTGGGGGCTGTGCATAGAAGGGAGGCAACAGGCACAGCAGCCCTCCCTGATGAGCATCTGCTAGACCTTTGAGGGTGCAGAATGGACCCACAGGTATCTGTCTTGTGGATATCACCAAGTACCTGAGGGTGATGGTGCTCAGTGGAGAAGCCAAAGGTCACAGCAGGAAGTGGGCATGTGCTCCCTCTGAGCCTATAAGCCACCATCTTACTTCTTTGTTCCACTTGTCTTGAACTAACCCGAGTTGTCCTGAAGTCCCATTGGCTCATTTCTGTAAAACTTTGACCAATAACCTTGGAACTGTTTTTGAGTAACATCTGTTTTAGAAGGAATCACACATTTGAGGTTAGAAAGAGCCTTCAGCCCCACTCTGGCTCCTTAACAGCATTTTTGACACGTTTCTCCTAGTGTTCAGGTTTCCCCTGTCACCACTTGAAAGGACAGTTTGGTTCTAATTAGCTTCCACATCAGCTCACCCAGGGGGGCTGTAACTGCTCCTAATGAATTAGAAGGCCACAGCTACCATTTCCAACAGTAGGTGGTCTGTCTGCTCTGCTTACAACCTCCCAAATGCTTTTTTAAAAATGTGTATTTTCCTGGTACGTGGCTCACTTTTGACTAAATTTAAGAGAACAATAAAATCAAGATCAGATGTTGGTAAACCACTGAGAAATGAGTTGTTATACTCACTTCCTAATGCTGCTGCAACAGATGGTGACTTTAGTCACGTAAGCCCTGGCAGATGTGTAGTCTGACAGCTTTTTCTAGGTTTGCAGTTGAAATGGTCTACACCCAGGGACTGCAGTCCTTCCTGGAGGAGGTCACTAGAGGATGTGATTTCTTGGCTTCCAGAAGTCGCTTACACTTAAGGCTTTCACTCCTCTGCCTTCCTCTGCCTTCTAGGTCAGTGGTGAATGGTCTAGTCTTCCTCAGGTGGTGGGAACCAGTACTTGCCTTCCTCTATAAGCACCCTATGTTTTCAGTTGACCTCCTGGGTAGCCTTGGCAGATCTCCCCATCACACATAATCCACTGAATCACACCATCAGAGTAGAGTGGTTTTTTGTAAAGAAACATATTCATAGACTCCAGGAATTACATAAATGACGAAATGCAAGGTTTCATCTGGAAATTTTTAGAATATATAAAATATTGATGTCTTGAAAGAATGCTTTCGAGCTGAAGGCAGTAGTGTATGTCTACAAGACCAGCACTAGAGAGGCTGAGGCAGAGGGAAGCTGACCTTGAGGCCAACCTGAACTACATAATAAAAACCTGTCAGAAGAAGGAAGAGAGGCAAGGAGGCTTGCCTTCATAATCAGTACTAAACCAAAGACCCCATTGGTCTATAAACATAAAGAATAAGCAGCCTATTTTCTGGTTTAAAGATGCCACGTGTGAGGCTGAGAGACAGCGCAGTGGTTAAGAGCACAAGGAGGCTAATGTGGACACCTACGCCCAGGTAATAAGCTGGGAATAGTCTTGGCTCCTGTATCTATAACCACAGCACTGTGGTAAGATAGAGACTAGAGGATCTCTGAGGCTTGCTGGCTGCCAGCCTAACCAAAATCCTCATGTTCCAGGTTCAAAGAGAAACCCTGACTCAAAGAATAAAATACTGATGTCTTCCTTGCCTCTGGGTGCACACAGGTACATGCATCTAAGCATACAGGTGAACATGCACCATATATATATATATATGTGTGTGTGTGTGTGTGTGTGTGTGTATGTATGTATGTATGTATGTATGTATATACACACAGAGATGCTGTATTTCATCCTGTCATATAATCAGCTCCAAAACTGTACTGAAATCACTGCCTTGGGTGGTATCCAAGAATGTAGAAGGAAAATCAGACACATTTCCCACACAAGTATTGATATCTATTTAATTATTAAATGAAATAAAGTGTAGCAGAGCACTGTTAAAGGCTTTGCACATTGACTCTGTGGAGATAAGAAGTGATCATAAAGGGTGACAGTGCTACATGTCATATGTGCTTGGCATACAGGGACAGCTCCTGATTCTCATTTTAAGTGCATTCCTTTAGTTCATGGAAGTGTTATACTTGAGGGCAATTCTCTTTACTGCTTAAAAGACCTGCTTATTAGACATTGTAGGCACACACTTCAGCTGATGTTTAGAATGAAGTGTTCAGGAAGTTGGAGAGGACATTAAAAATGATTTTTGAACACTCTCAATAAAAACCACTCAAGCACAAATAGCTAATTCTCCCCCAAATTCATTTTCCTTTATCAGAAGGAGAAGGACAGTAAACATGATTGGTGAGCTACTTGTCCTCAACAGTATAGATGCTTGCTTTTGGACTGAATGTACATAGTAAAGGGTTATGGAAGATGGGAATGTCCTTAGAAACTTCAAGTCCAAGTGCAGCTATTGACATTGTTAAGTGGCTGTTTCTGTCAAGGATGTGGAAGGGGCTTTCCAGGCTGAGTCTTAGGAAGTCATAGTGTTTGAGGGTTAGAAAATGGCTATGACAAAAAAAGGCATGTCCAGCCGGGCGTTGGTGGCGCACGCCTTTAATCCCAGTACTCGGGAGGCAGAGGCAGGCGGATCTCTGTGAGTTCGAGGCCAGCCTGGGCTACCAAGTGAGCTCCAGGAAAGGCGCAAAGCTACACAGAGAAACCCTGTCTCGAAAAACCAAAAAAAAAAAAAAAAAAAGGCATGTCCATAATCATAGCAGAGTCTTGTACCCATTTTAAGATAAAGTGGAAGCTTAATTATATGTAAGATATTAAGATAAAATTACTTAGCATATTAAATATACAAACACTGTTTAACTATATGTGTTAATAATATTTTGTCAGCTATAGAAAGTAACCCGTTCTCTCAATTAAAATGTGCATTTTTATTTCAGTTCATAGGTGAGGAAATAGTCAGACTGTTATAGTCTATTTTGATTGCCAGCTTTAGCTAATTTTATGCTGATATATATGTGTGTATATATATGTGTGTGTATATATTTACATATATATAAATCTTAGACTCATTAAATTTAAATTTAAAGTAACTTAATGGAATTAGGACCCTTTCCTAAAAGTAAGAAACAATGATCAATTCTAAATATATCTGGGTCAAATAGTTGAATGAATAAAGAAATAGAATATGTAATCTTAAATTTAAGAGAATAAGGAGAAGGAAGATGCTTTAAGAATTCCTAGATATTATATCATTGTGATCATAGGAGACTCATTTCCTGCTCTGTGGGTAGGGCAGGTTATAACACCCTTTAGTTAGTTACAAGGCACTGAATCTTCACCCATCTCTTCTCAAGGGCAGTGAGGAGCAGACAGCATCTCAACATTTGATAACATTGGAATCCAAAGCAGAGAGTGATTAGGCCCTGCTGGCTTTTGATTTCTTCTGCTTTCCATGTGATTTAATGGAAGGGTTAGCCACAGCATCCCAAGTGCCTGTGACTAGTGGGTGTTCAGTCCACAATAACTGAACAAAAGAAACCAGCCCTTTGATAAGCTCTGGTTGGTGATTTACTAAGTAAGAAAATCTTGAGAATTTAGAATTGTTTTATAATCACCACTTGCTTTTTGTGTAGTTCCTGTACACATATCCTCTGCTCTGCTGTAACAAAAATGCCTTAAACTTGGTGATAAACACATTTATTTTCACATGACTCTGCAGCTGGCCTCTGAGAGCCAGGAGTCTGCATGTTGGGCTCTGCTGAAACCCCTGGTCCTCAGTCTGTGTCAGCAGACCCCTGTCCTCATCTTCTCTTCTTAGAAGGGAAACATTGATGATAGAATGGGACTCTTCACAGGGCCTCCTGTGGCCTTAATTGCCTCTCCAAATACAGCCTCATTCTGAGGTCCCGGCATTAGGATGTAAGAATTTTGAAAGGGATTGCAATTCGACCTCTATCACATTTATGTTTACCGTGTTCTAGATATATTGTTACTCTGTTTGAATATCAAAGAAGTCATTTTAAAAGTCAGGCCTATGTAGATTGTCAATAAAAAATAAAGCATCATGCTTTTCTGCTTGCCTAGTTGCTGACCCAGGCCAGTCCTTCCATTGCACAGAAACTCTCATCCCTAGCTTACCCCAGAACTATTTGAGAAGCCTTTACAATGTACACATGATTTGACTGACCCAGAGCAATGGGTTGGAACATCTGGGCTGGAATCTGAACAGCCTGTTTTAAAAGATCTCCAGGCTACTTAAGCCCTGTACTCATTAGAGACTGAGCAGTCACTCAATAACTATTTGATAAGAACCCTTGTTTACACTGTCCAGTTAAATAATAGTAACACTCCCAACAGTGTCCACATTGAGACAATTTCTAGTTTAAGGAGCAAGAGATTTACAAAGATTCTGAAGGATTTAGACAAAAACCACTTAAGTAGTTGAATAGCAGAGTTCAGTCTTTAACACAAAGGCTAGAAGAGAAATTAGCAAAAACAGTGTTTATGAAAATGTTTATTTCCTGACTGAAATCATCATCTGGAAGATCATACCAGAAGGATGAAGACTCCAAATATGATCTTTAATTGCTACTGTATACACACACACACACACACATACACACACACACACACATACACACACACACACACACATACACACACACACACACACACACATGCACGCACACACTTTGAATGCCCAGCCACCCTTCCTCTCCTCACCTCTCTGAGACATCAGCGCTTTACTGTTGCCTCCTCCCATGGCCATGGCACCCAATGTAACTCATGCATTTAGCATTGTTGAGGCAAGTATTACCTCTTCCCTTCCCTGCCACACACTACCATGCTTACCTGTCCTGATGGCAGTTGAAGATCTTACCTTGTGTGCTCCAAGCTCCCAGTACACATCCTGTGCTAATTCATATATCACACACTCATCCATTCAACCATTAATTATCATGTGCTTTCAGCTAAATATTTTTCTATGAGTTGAGCATGAACTTCAAATCATGAATATTACATTTAAGAGAGAGATTCAGATAAAAAATGATGAGAATAAGAGAAAGTAGAAGAATAAGAATAAAAAAGAGTAGTAGTAGAAGAAGGAAAAAGGAGGAGGAGATGAAGGAGGAGAAGGAGGAAAAGGAGGAGGAGAAGTAGGAGGAGAAGAAGGAGGAGGAAGAAGTGGAAGGAGGAGGAGGAGAAGGAAGAAGAAGAAACAGCAGCAGCAGCAGCTCTTTCAGAATGGGGAACTAGGATTCAGCACATGGGGGAGGGTGTCCAGCTCACTTTGGTAGCTATGGAAAGTCTTCTTAAAGGAGGGCATCTAATCTTAGACCTATGCAAAGAACAGAGAGGCACTGAAGCTCTAGAAGCAGAAACTGAATTGTCTTCTTGCCAGCATCACTAGTAGATGGAAACATCACTATAGCAATGGACCCATTAATTAAAAGTTGCTTTCCTGAGGCATGATGGAGAGAAGCTGGGGACCATCTGTCTTTCCGGGAGACTCCCTGGCAGATGAGTCATCGTCCAGCTGTTTGGGAGCACACACAAGGAACAGAACACAGTGCTGGCCAGCAGCTGCCCTGAACTGGCTTCCACGGCACAAAGAGGAAAATCCAGGGTCAGTGAAAATAAACACAATTGGTCCCAAGGCAGTTAGTCATAGTAACCTGGTGTGTGTTCCCTGTGGGAAAATCAAGCAGAAAGTCCCTTCTCTTGGCTGGTGAAGCTGTCATGTCATCCTGGTGAGCATGTATATGAAGGTGCTGGTGAAGATGGCAGTGCCCAAGACCAAGAGCCATCTTCCTTGGACAGGCAGTGTTTTGAACTGGATCCTGGAACCCCAGCACACCTTCATGCAGCTCTCAAATGGGGCCCCTGGTCCTGGTTCACACGAAACTGAAGGTATGCATTCTTCATTATGTAAAGCGTTGTGCCTGGCAAGCGGTCAGCCCTGATCCAGTGCTCTCAAAAGATAAAGTGAAAGAAGGAGAAAAAAGAGAAAGCCAATGCTATACCTGGTCTAAGAGAAGGGTGTGCAGCAGGGTAGAAACTTTTTCAGGGTCAGAGTCATTGTTTTCCTGAAGGGGCTTCAGACAACGCTGTGCAGTGAACATCTGCTAATTGCTGTGTAAATGTACCACAGGGAACAAGCCCTGCTGAGAAAGGAAGAGATTTCTAATTGTCTTCTGCCCATTCATTTTCATTTGTAGGTCCCTTGGCATAGGACTTGGCAAATGTGGCTTAATGAAATAACCAGAAAGATGAGCTCTTCTTGTTGGCTTAATGTGACACATCCTTGCCAACACATACTGTAATCAGCACACAGGGACCACTTTTCCTCCTGTATGTGATCTTCAATTCTTATTATGTCCCTTCAGGAACATTTAATGGGATCCCTTAAGTGCAGAGCACTGTGCTAGAAGTGTCCAGAGGGGTGCCCAGGGTTCCTCCCTCAAGGAGCTCACAGGATGACCACTTCAGGAAATGCACAAATTGGCTCTCATGATTCAAATACCTTTTTTTTTTTTAAAGTAATGAATTTGATTCCATCAACAGAGCAAACTTGTCTCACTGTTTTACTCTACAGGTTCTTCCTTCTCCTTAGCCTGGATGCCCAAGGAAACTAAGGACATTGGCCCATATGTCTCTAAGCCATCCAAAAAAATGACTACAGCCTTTTTTCTCTAGTGGCCCCTCGCTTCAATATGAGTGCTGTGAACTCTGTAGAGGAGATATATAGGGGGCAGAAAGTCTGGGCTATTTGTAAAATCCCAATATCAGAGGTGAGGTAAGGCCAGCTCTCCAATTTGGAAATTTCAAAGCTGTGCCTAGTAAACACCCAAGTTATTTCTTCTTCGTCTTTCTGGCTGAAGTTCCCCCAGAGGGTAGGAGAGAACAGCAACTAGCCCTGACTGCTGGTGCTCAAGGCTGTCACTCCAGCCCTTGAAGTTAATAAATGCAAGGTTTACTATGGCTCCACCCATAGGTACATGCCTGAGAATGAGGGAGATTTAGACAGAAAGTAAAATGGCTCAGGGCACCCTTTGCTTGCCTGTCCCTGAGTGGGACAATCAGTGGGCTCACCAAAAGCAATTCTTCACACCTACACTGAATGTTTCCATTGGCGTGTTTTCTACCAGTTAGCCATTTATCCCAAGTTTCTTTGAAAGATCCCGGGTTTCAGCACCAGATGAATGAAGACATAAGGACATGGCTGCTTCTAGGTATGGTTAAGGAGAATGTTTATTATAGATAGGAGGTAGAAAACAGCCAGAGGCATCTGGAAGGGTCCAGACTGAACCAGATCATGTGAGGCGAGAAAGAGGGAGAGAGCAAAAGAGGAAGAAAAGAGAGAGTGAAGAGGAGAGAAGACCGCATGGGAACCAAGAGACCAAGAGAACACATACGTCAAAATGACTGAATTATATAGGGAAGAGAAGCTGGAGGTAGGGAAGTGAGGCTCAGGGGTTGGAGAGGTTAGGGGTAGGGAGTGGAGTATGCCAGCCAGGATAATTCTGTAACAGATACTTGTGAGTAGGGAGAGATGCTGGGAGAACCTGGTTACCAGTGTTTGCTTTAATATTGTTAAGTAGGTACCTCAGTTGGCCATTTGTCCTGGGTTTCTTTGAGATCTAACACCACCAATCCATGAGAATGTACAAGGAAAGCCATTATATTTTGGTACTTGGAATTAGATTGTCCAGTTTGACTTGCTTTTCATAGCTTGTCTTTTCAGAAATCTTAAGTATGCTTACACAAGGTTGTGTGCATTGATACATTTACATCCAGATGCCCTTCTACACCCTCTAATATATCTCCACAAAATATCTAACCATCTGGGAATGTTAAAACTTCAGCATATCTTTGAGAACTGACTTCTAATATTTGACCTTAGTTTTCTTCTGCACCTGGTAAAATTAGAGGAGGGGTCATTTTCAGGGACCTGAGCAGTGTGGGCACAAACAGGAACACAGGTGTTTATGACCTGATCAAATGAGACAGCCTACAGAGAACAGGAGCAGATCTCCATTATTATGGAATCAGTGGGTGCCGTCTAGAAAGTTCCTTGAGTATTAAAATACAGACCTTTCTGTTTATTCTTATAAACGTTTTGATTTCAAATGTTCTTTCTTCTGTTAGCACAGGGGTCCATAAATGGCAACCACCAGTCCAAAACTTCCTACATCCACAAATATTTTTGTGTTTAAAGAATCAAACGTTTTGAAAAATATTTCATGACATGGAAGCATCTTGAAGATTTTATTGAACCACAGCTATGCCATCTTTCTGTGGCTGTTAACAAAATGTATCAGATAGTTATGATATAAAGACAAAATGGATTCCTAGTTCATGGTTTCGACTGATTGGTCCAGTTGCTTGGGGCTGTTGTGAAGTAACACATCACAACAGGAAACTGTACTGGTGAAAAATCAAAGTGAAGAAAAGGAAGGGGATAGGGTCCCTCTACTGCCTTCATGAGCACCCTTACAGTGACCTAATGACCTTTCAGGCTCCACAATTTAAGAGCTCCAAAGCCTCCCATTAGCTTCTTCTGGGGACATTTTCAACATTTGGAACATTGGAACACTTTCAACAACAAGCCTTTGGGGGACCTTCAGAATCCAAATGATAGTAACAGCCAGAAGCAACATGCCCATGCATTGGCTGTATTCCCTTTAATGTTACAAGCCCAGCACTGAGCAGCATCAACAGAGTGTGTCCCACAAAGCCTGAAACACTTCTGACCCTCAGAGCTAAGGACCTAGAATGTCCATCTCTGGGGCGAGTTTTGGCTCCTACAGTCTGCACACACTCAACGTGTGTATATTTTACAAGAGCTCTTCCTGATCATCTGAAGCAGCAGTGCCATGTCTAGTTCCTAAATGTCACTGCCTCTCGGGTGCACTTTAGCATTTGCTCTGAGATCAGACTATATGGTCTTGCTCCATGCTAGAAATATCATAGTCTGAGTGTAAGATGCCCATTGCATGGTAGTTGTAAAGCAGTTATTTATACCATGAACTAATTATCAGATAAACAATTAGAAGATCAAGATTTTTTTCCATTGTTTTTGCTGCTTTCCTGGAATTCTCAAATGCTTGACAGAATTTTCTCATTCTCTCCTCTGTGTCTCTTAAGTATTATTTTAAATTTATCTTTGTTGCTATGTTTTGTGTTTTGGATGAACAACTTAGTAATATCAAGTTCACTAAATTTATCCAGCTAATCTGGGGCTTAGTTTATATAGTGTTCAGCTTAAATAATGAAATGAAAATATTTTTATGACTGTGACTCATCTTTTAATGGAATGCCATATTTCTATTTATAAAGAAGTGTCTTGTTCACAGGTTAGGATGTGATTTATTTATGTTTTTTTGAGAATTTCACAGAACTCAGCTTAAATTTATTTCAGTATTTGTCTTAGACCGTTTTCTGTTGCTGTAACAGAGTATCTGAAGCTGGAGGCTGTATGTAAGGAGTGGTGGTGTCTTAGTTAGGGTTTTATTGCTGTGTAGAAACACCATGACCATGGCAGCCCTCATAAAGGAAAACAACTGGGGCTGGCTTGCAGTTCAGAGGTTTAGTCCATTATTATCACAGCAGGAAGCATGGTGGCACACAGGCTAGAGAAGTAGCTGAGAGTTCTATATCAGGATCAGCAGGCAGCAGGAAGAGAGAGTGACACTGGGCCTGGCTTGAGCATCTGAAATCTCAAAAGCCCTCCTCCAGTGACCCACTTCCTCCAACAAAGCCACACTTACTCCAACAAGGCCACACCTCCTAATAGTGCCACTCTCTGGTGACCAGACATTCAAATCTGAGTCTATAGAGGCCATTCTTATTCAAGCCGCCATAGGTGGGGTTGTAGAACTCAGTTTAGGAAACTGGAGGACTTCATCTCTTTGCTTTTCATTGAGGGCTCATGATCAGCATATTTCTAAAAATGTATGGATCTCCTACAAGTTCCACGTCCCTAAAAGTTCCATCATCTTCCAGTAGCATCTCCCTGGGAATTGAACCTTGAACTCATACTCCTTTAAGAAACAGTTATCCAAACTATAGCAGCAGTTATAGATGGGGTCATGAGTCTTGCTAAGCTTGTACCTGTGTGCTGGAGGCAATCCCTGCCTTCAGGACGCTCATGTGCTACCTGAGACCCATCTATGTCTAGACCAGGAGGCTTCAGTGGCTCTGTCATGTGCCACATCCATCTCACTGCACAATCCCACATTTATCCCTCTTTCCAGGAGTGGCTGACCCATCCAGTTCACATCTGAGTTCCTCCCCTGAGATCTTTACCTGCAGGAAGCTGCTTTGCCTACATCACACTCACCTCCGGTCCACACCCATCTATTCTCTGGTCAACTCTGGGATGGAGTATCTCACTCCCTTTGTGTCAATTCCAAACCCTTTCTAAGGGCCATTCTGCATCCCAACGAATCAGCTCTGGGCTCTGTTCCAGCTTATACAACTTTGACATTTGGTTTCTCCTGGGTCAGTGCTGTTCCCTCACTGTCCTACATGGGTCACTCTGCCTCTCAGTGTTGGGTGGCCGGGGCATCTCTGTCAGAGCCAAAGAGTCAAAGAACCAAGATGCCAGTAGCCTCTCGCTCAGCCTCGGGATGACAGTTTAGATTATAGACAAGCAGGTGTCGACGTTCACATGGGTCAATGGCAGGAAGTATAGATGTCTGCCAGAAACTTCTGCACTGAAATCTCTGTCTCAGTGCTGTTTCAGGTAGCCCAACCTAGGACAGCAGCTAATATTACGGGGACATATCCCCAAGTGTCAGAATCCCACCAATCTTATTCACCGCAAGGGGCCAGAGGAGTCCCCTGGGGTCAATTTGTAAGGAAGGATGTGGCAGAATCAAGACTAAATCACAAGTAGTCATCTTGGAGAAGGGGAATTGTGGAGACATGATGCTGCAGCCTTCAGTCCCCTTCCCGTGGTCCTTGACCATCACTCTCCTCTGCATCAAGAGTATTGTTTGTATCCCTTTCATTGAGCAACAGATTTTGGAAGAGATTCTAACACTTTAAAAGTTACTAAGGGATTGATGAGATGGCTCAGGGCTTACAGGCATTTGTTGCTTTTGCAGAGGACCCAGGCTTAGTTCCTAGCACCCATATGGTGGCTCATAAACATCTGGAACTCCAGTTCCAGGGGCTCTGACACCCTCCTTTAACCTCTGCGAGCACCAGACACACACATGGTGCACATACGGATATGCAGGCAAATAAAATGAAATAAGTCTAATTTTTTAAGTTACTAAATAACAAGGCATAAAAGGAGAGGAGGAGGGGGGAACAGCTTACTTTTCTTTTTCTCTAATCATATGCCAAGAAAATAAAATTCAAAGTCCATGCTGGAGTGGTACTAAGGAGGATTGAGAGCTGGGAGTGGCGGGGATTCCATGGCTGCGTTGCAGGCATGCAATCAGAACTCTGCCCTCTCAGGAAGGTGGGGAGAACTGGAGAAGTGACGTTGCCACCCTCTTCCTCTCCTTACCTCTGTGCTGTTCACAGCAGCTTTCCCATGATTCATTCTTTGCACCAAAAAAGGTTTGGATGGGTGCTGAAGGGTGGCCCCAGTGAGTTGAAGATGGAGCGAGCGAAGGGTTCTCTCTCCCCGTTTCTATCAACCTGGTCCCAATGGAACCTCCATCATTTGAAACCGAAGTGCCAGCAGCTTCACGTGCTTGACCTAGAAGCTTGACGGCTTAGTCTGAGGCATCTTCTTCCAGCTAGGGGGTGTCTACGTCCTCTCTCATGCCCAGCTTAAGGAGAACCTTCAGTTTGGTGTCAACACATTTTTCATGTGTCTCTCTTTATACAGCGTGTTATGAAAAGTTCTTTAAATATAAATGACTCGTTTCTCAAGATATTTTCTCTAAACATTGGGCATGTAATTGAATAGTCATTTCATGTGGCTTTTCTGATCAAGCTGTCAATAAATCATAAAAATAGCACTTTTAGAATGAGCCACAGAAGATTCCAGATTCTTAAAAGTCCAGTTTTCGGCAGATTTTGCCTTGGGTTCATCGTTGTACCTGGAAACCCATAACAATGAAAATACTGCAGCTTTCATCTCCTTACGAAGGAAAAGTGGCCACGAGGCCCACGGCTTCCCTTTGAAAAGTTCCGGGACGTTGGCTCAGATGGCTTCATGAGTGGAAAATTTCAAAGTCGGCTTCAGGGAGCTGCAACCATCTGGAGAGCCTTGGGTCTTCCGCTTTGTGCTTGCCACATCAAGTCACCCGGAAGCCAGAGAACTGGAGTGTTGGCTAAGATACTGGTACCCCCCCCCCCCGTTTCTTTTGGAATGTAATAAACGAGGAGTGAAATAATTAAAAAAAACCCTGTTTTATTATTTTATGTTTTTTTAATTGAAAAAAATTGTATTCAATACATTTTGATCACATTTCCCCCTCCCCCAATTCCTCCCAGTCATCTCTACCCCCCGCCAGCTACATATTATTTTTCCTTTCTTTAAAAGCAAAGAAACAAGCAAAAGAACCCTTCCCCCAAATGGAAACCCCAATCGTCAAAAGACCAATAAGGCAAAAAAAAAAATTGCCCAAACAAAGACAAATTAGACAGAGAGTCTACAAAAATACCATTGATGACATTTTGTGTTGATCAGCTACTCGCATGTATGGGGTCTGTTCTGGAATGTGGTTAACATACCCAGTGAGACTCCACTGAAGACAACTGATTTTCCCATTGCCAGCGGATGTCAGTTGCAAATAGCTTCTGGTGTAGGGATGTGAGCTTGTGTCCACTTCCCCCTTTCAGTGCTGGGATCCTCTTTGGCTTGAACGTATGCAGCAGGTGTTATTCATGCTGCCATGGTCTCCATGAATTCATATGGGCATCATATGAATTCCATGTTATACCTGGAAGACAGTGTTTCCTTATAGCAAAAATGCAATAGAAGAATGATACACAGGGTAGGGGTGACTCCCTGAAGAAGGGATTGCTGAAGACAAAGGAACCAGAACTTAATGACTTGTGCAACCCCATCCATCTATCATTACAAAAACAAGAATGAGGAGAGACACACACCCGCAACCCGAGCACATGGGGGTCAGACGCAGGAGGGTCAGGAGGTCAGATTAGTCCATATAAGGAAGTTCTCTCACAACACAAACAGACAGAGAACAGATGCTCTGGACAACTGTGGTTTTTGAATAACCATCTAATGAAACGATTACTGTGTGACTTACACATTCAATCAACTATCATAGCAGAAAAACTGCCAGCTTAGAGTTTTAAGGCACAGAGACAGGACAGGATGAAGGAAAAACATTATTCTTCTGGGATTGTAAGTGAGTTCTTCAGCTTTGGCCTTTAAGAAAAGGGGAGGTGACCCTAACATCATAACTGATACTGTCACTATAAGCCCCTGGGACACAGGTCTAGGAGACAGGGATGACTCTGTCACTTCAGAGGACAGGGCCACCTCCTTAGTTTCAGTGTGCCAGTATGCTACCACCAAGGGCCTTGAGGGTGTGCTGTAGCTTAGGGACTTGGGGGTGCATTCAAGGCCTCAGGGTAAAACTGCCTCGTCCTATCCCATGGTCTGAAGAGCCGGGTACTGATTGAGCCAGAGATGATCCACCATCCTCTAGCTCTGCTGGAATCTTCTACACCAGGCTCTAAGCTTATTGCAAATACATGACTTCTTACATTTTATTTCTTTTAGCTGGGAATATTTGTATGTCATCCTACTGATGCATTTTGGGAGGAAATAACTGTTTTCAATGTGTGCCTGAGGTTTCAAATTTACCTCACTATGAATGGCATGTTGGGCTTCCCTCATAGCTGAGTAAGAGTATATTTAGGTGAAATTTGAGGCTGAGACTTGATGCTGACCTGTATTAAAACCTTGAGCTGAGCTGAACCTGTGCTGCCAGTGAGAAGGACAGGGGCTTTGAGCATCTGGGGCACAGAACATTAGGGGCTGAATTATGCCCCCTTGTGTTAGCCACCTTTCTATTACTGTGACAAATACTTGGGATGACCAACTTATAAAGACAGATGATTTAACTTGGCTTACTGTTTCAGGGGCTCCCGTTTATGATCAGTTGGCTAACTGCTTTGGGACCTGCGACAAGGCAGTGCATCTCACCTATTGTCCTGGACGCCAAAGTACAAACCAATAAAACAAAGTTTTATTCTTCATAGAAAATATATAAGTATCCAAGAAACACATTAACATATCCTCAACCTCCTTAGGCGTTAGGGAAATGCAAGCCAAAGCTACAATGGAACACCACTTGCTACCCAATAGGACAGCAATACTAAAAGTATAATCTAGAGAAGATACCAGCAAGTGTTGGCAGAGACAGGAAGAAACTGGAGTCTCATACATGGCTGGCGAGAATGTGGAGTGCACACTTGCTTGCTAGGCCGGGCATTGGTGGCGCACGCCTTTAATCCCAGCACTCGGGAGACAGAGCCAGGTGGATCTCTGTGAGTTCGAGGCCAGCCTGGGCTACCAAGTGAGCTCCAGGAAAGGCG
>CABHPH010153125.1:0-25981 GCA_902168325.1 Peromyscus nudipes | reverse complement strand
CTCTCTCTCTCTCTCTGTGTGTGTGTGTGTGTGTGTGTGTGTGTGTATGTGCATATTCATTATAGCACTGGTCATAACAGTTAAAGGCCCAGTGCACAAAGGCAGGAGAATGGACAGGTACACTCTCGTTGAAGAATTGATGGTGCTTCTATGCAGACCAACCTGCAAACACCCTTCCAAGCAGTCACAAAACACCATGTGTGGATGACGATATCCACTGAAAGTATCTACAGAGTCATGGGGCTGATGCATGAAGGCCAGGTGGGGGAGGGGGAGGGGGAGATATTGGTCTGATTGATGTGAAAGATGAAATCAATGAAGAGTATGTTTGCACAACGTTGCGAGTGTAGTGAATTTTATGTGAGAATTTTACCTCAATTAATAATATGTATAAGAAGAGATATTTGCTGTGTTGAGCCTTGCTTCCCTACAGTAAACATGATTAAAATGACGGTGGAATTGAGAACAAAGCCAAAGGCTATTTCTGCCTGACTTCTGCTTCTATAGATTTTGAGCTTTTGATTATCTCAGGGCTAATCAAATTCAGTTTCATGTATCTGAGTTTTCAGTTCCGTGGCTAATCACATTCCCACACTGTATTGGTCCAAGAGTTAGGAAACATAAAGCTGATGCATTTTAGAATGAAAAACAAAACCTGCCTTTGGTTTTCTTTATTTATGATGCTTTGGATCTTAAAGTACCATTTCCGATGGCAGTTCCCTGTTTTATCTGAGGACTGGCCCCTGTGCCCAGGCATGCTTCAGCAGAATGCCATGTTTCTTAGACAAGGTCACACAGTCCCTGAGGAGAAGGATACAGGAGGGAAGGGGGCACAAGGATGGAAATAAACTGATGGGCTGTGATCGATGACTTTCTTCAATACGTGTTTGTTGACTAAGGGTGTAAGAAATACTCGTTTGTGGTAGCTCAGTGTTTTAAGTGAACTTTGATACTTGTTTATATCTGCTGGTGGTGCTCACTCTGGTTTTTTGTTTTTTGTTTGTCTCTATTTCTTTTGAATCTGTTTATTTTATTTTATGTGTATCAGTGTTTTGCTTGCGTATACATGTGTGGCCACATGCATGCTGGTGTCTGAAGAGGTCAGAAGAGGGCCTCAGATCCCCTGGAACTATAATTACAGGTGGTTGTGAGCCATCATGAGCATGCTAGGAAATGAAACTGGATCCACCAAAAGAGAAGAACCTGGGTCCCCTGGAAGAGCAATAAGTGCTCTTAACCACTGAGCCATCTCTCCAGCCCTCAGTTTTCATTTTGTGATTACCATGAAACTTACATAAAGTATCTTATGCTTAAAATAATCTATTGTATATCAATCACAATTTTGTTTCAGTCACATAGAAAAGCTATACTTGACTTGATAGTCCATCCTATATTATTGTCATGATTTATGTCTTTACAAATTGCTGTACTTTAACTCATTATTGCAGTTATACTTACTTTGAATGTTTTCTACTTTAACTTTTAATATTAATGGGAGTTAAGTTTGATTTGCATACCACTATGACAGCATTATACGTATTCTCAATTTGGCTATAGACCTGTTTATGCCTGTGGGGTTTATGGCTTCCTATGCTTTCAAGGAATATTGGTCAGCATCTTTTCATTCCTTTAGAGGAGACAACTTTATCATTTTATGAAGGGCAGGTCTATACATTCCCTCAATTTTTGGCTACCTGGAGAAGTCTCTGGCTTTCCTTAAGTTTTTGCTCTCAGCTTTCCAGGGTGTAGTGTTCTTGGTTGGTAGTTTTCTATCCACACTTGGAGTGTGTCATTCAGGTGCCTTGTGGCTTCTGATGAGAAATCTGTCAGCAGTTTTGTAGTGGATGATAAGCTATTTTTCTCTTGCTGCTTTCAAACTGTTGTCATTGGTTTTTTTTCTGTTGTTGTTTATTTTTGACAATGTGAAATATATTATTTTTCTGTAATGACTTTACTCTCAACCACAATTTGGTTCTTTGGGTGTTTTGAATCTGCATGCTCATTTAAATCTCTGTTCTCAGGCCCTTTGTGCCATTGTTTCTTCAATATTCCTGCCCAGTTCTCTTTCGCTGCTCCTTCTTGGCATCATGAGTCACTTGCTGATGGCTGACAGGTCCCATGGATTTTCCTCACTCTTGTTAATGCTTTTCTATTTCTATTCCTCTATTGGATAACTTCAAATTATTTATTTTCTAGTTTTCTGATTCTGTTGCTTAATCTGATCTGCTGTGGAAGCTCTCTGCTGGAGTTTGCTTTCCATGCATTCTGTCCTAGTTTCTATTTGTTTTTCCTTATTCGTTTATTGCATGTCTCATTGTCTTAGTTACTTTTTAATTACTGTGACAAAATGCCATGACCAAGGCAACTTACAAAAGAAAGTGTTTAGTTTGAGACTCATGGTTCCAGAAGGTTAGAGTCCATGACCACCATGGCGGAGAGTGTGGCAGCTGGCAGGCTTGCATGGTTCAGGAGCAGTAGCTGAGAGCTCACTTCTCAGTCTACAAGCATAGAGAGCGAGCTGATTTTGTTTGGTTATCTTTCTATTTTTTCTTGTAGCTCATTGACCTACTTGATATTTTTTCATTCTTTGTTATGAATTTTCAATCTCCATTTCTTGGGTGTCTGACACTGGAGCTATGTTTTTTATCTTTGTTGTTTGTTTTTTCCCCCTTGATTATTTGTATTCTTTGAAGCTTGTTAACACTTCAGAGAGTAGTCACCTCCCCCCAGCCTTCATTGACAGGTTTCAAGGAAAACAAAAACCACAAACCAAAGCCAAACAAGAAACACTATGGGGAGTGAGCTGGTTCTGTAGCCTTTAAACCTTTGCTGTAGAAGAACCTGCCCACTCTGCTTGTTCCTTCTTTAGATTCTTGTGCTGTCTCTGTCCCTCAGCCAGGTTTGGTCCTGAGAGCCTCTCATGTGTTTCCAGAGTGCAGAGCTCCAGCATACTCAAAGTTTCATGCCTTATCTATAGCCAGTACAGACTAATTTCTAAGATACGCATCTGCTCCTGGGGTCGCAATGTTTTCCATAGAAGCTGGTGCAGGCCATTGTGCAAGAAGGTACAAGGAGCTGACCTGGAAGGGAGAGTAGGCAACCCAGGGGAGGCATCAGCTGGTTGTGGGCATACTCGGGTGAGTCACACTGCTGGGTTGGTTCACTGGTATGTCTCTTAGTGGAGTCTTCAGGCTGGTTTTTAGGGCCAGTGGCTGGCAATAGAGAGCCATAGGTGAGATGAAGGGCACCCCCTCCTCTTCTCCCCGTTCTTACCTGTTTCTGGCTGGTTTCCATTGGCTTGTTACTTCACTGTTCTTGATGAGGTGAGACAGAAGCGAGCTGTCCCAGCCAGAACCCTGCAGGACTGTGGAAACTGGGAGCTCACACCATTCTCAGTTTTTTTTTTCAGGGGGAGAAAGTACAAACCCATCCATTCTCTCCCGTACCAAGCTCGGTTAACTATGGGAGAAGCAGGGACAACCTGAGTGAAGTGGAGCTGACCCTCTTACCCTTTTCATTGTGTTCCCCTCTGACTCCTTTCTTCCACTGGGAAGGTGGAAATAAAGCCGCTGGGGCCTCCACAAAATAGTCCTAAGCGTGGCTTCCAAAGTGGTGTTTCTGTGGGAGGTGACCACAAAGGACCCAATATGGTGCCATCTTCCCATCCTCCCTGTCATTGTCTGTTGGTTTGTTGGATCTACATAGAAATGTGTGTAGTTAATAAAAATAAGTTGTGTTTTTTTTTTGAGCAATGTTATTCCATCTGCTCTTTTAACTTTCCCCATAAGGAATCTGAGATTTTGTTTGTTTGATTTAACAGAGGTTTATAGTGTATCTTAATAACCATAAGGGCTCACTGGCCTCGTTCACCTTTGAACTTATTTCTCAAGACTAACAGAAGTGATATTATTTTACTCTTAAATATATATTTAAAATGTTTATTGAAAACCTCAAAACATCCTTTCTTGTATATATTGAAATGTGGTTTTTGAAAGTTTAGGTTTCTTCTGGTATTTTATTTGAAATTTCATTGAACTTACAGACCAAATTTAAGGCAAATTTGTATCTTTTATCATACATGATGTCTTTTGTGAATGTAAACTATCCCTTTATTCATCTATATAATTTTTTATACTCCCATAAAAGCCTTATACATTCTTTGGTAGTTTAATTCTTTTTAGTTTGTTTGTTTTTTTTGTTTTTTGTTTATTTTTTTTGAGTAAAATCAAAACTTATTCTAAGCCACAGTCATCCTAGGGTCCCCCCTGCTATGTAGCCTCCCTGGTTCTGTGGGTTGCAGTCTGATTGTTCTTTGCTTTATATCTAGAATCCACTTATGAGTGAGTACATACCATGTTTGTCCTTCTGAGTCTGGGTTACCTTGCTCAGGATGATATTTTCTAGTTCCATCCATTTGCCTGCAAATTTCATGCTGTCATTGTTTTTCTCTGCTGAGTAGTATTCCATTGTGTATATGTACCACATTTTCTTAATCCATTCTTTGGTTGACGGGCATCTAGGTTGTTTCCAGGTTCTGGCTATTACAAATAGTGCTGTTATGAACATAATTGAGCATGTTTCTTTGTGGTATGATTGAGCATTCCTTGGGTATATGCCCAAGAGTGGTATGGCTGGGTCTTGAAGTAGATCGATTCCCA
This sequence comes from Peromyscus nudipes, assembly GCA_902168325.1. Lineage (NCBI taxonomy): Eukaryota > Metazoa > Chordata > Mammalia > Rodentia > Cricetidae > Peromyscus > Peromyscus nudipes. Next base: position 21,323 of record CABHPH010153125.1, on the reverse strand, counting down.
ATTTTCTGAGAAACCGCCATACTGATTTCCACAGTGGTTGTATAAGTTTGCATTCTTAAATATTTTTATTAGCCAAGTTTCAATCAAAGAGTAGTAATGCCATAGGAAATTTATGAACATTTGATTCACATATTTCCCTGCATTTGATTTATTGGCTTATGGAATTTCTTGTATGAACCAGCTGAGGAAGTCCACAATTCTTAGTGTAGGTCATCAAAGAGAGGTGATGAGCAGCCCAAGTTGATGGGCCTTGATCTGAAGCTCAGCTCCGCAGGAAGAGTTTCTGTACATACCTTTTGTTACTTAGCCAGACTAGCTGAGGTAGGGCTGTCCGTGATAAAGACTATCCCCTGTGTTGCCTCGGTTTACTATGGACTTTGTGACTTTGTAAACTCTTATCAGGACCCAGATTAGTGTTTAATCAAATAATTGTGTTCCCTGTCTGGGCCAGGTTGACATGTTCACAAAATCATTACAAAACAACTTTGATTACTGACTAACTTGTATTCTGATTTTGTACCTTGCCATTGCTGATATAGAGGGTATGTATTGGTTTTTGTAAGATGATCTTGTATCTGAATGCTTTCTTGATATTACACATTTGTTGTCACAGTTGGTCTAGAGGCTCAGCTGGACGGTCTGTACTGATACTCAGCATCTGGAAAGCAATCCCTGTGATCATACTATCAGCATGTAATCCTTGTCATGGAGACTTAACAGGTTTTTTTTTTTCCTCATGGCATTACTTGCCCCTGTAGTGATGGCATTTAGAATCCTCACTCATTCTCTTGACAGTCATAGGTTGATGACTAAATGCCCACCATAAACAAGATGCTTGTATAGTTGCGATGTATTCAACATTTAAAGACAGTTCCTTGCCTTCTAAGTTTTTTTTTTAGCTATTTCTTTAAAATCATTAATGCTTTTGTGCTCTTGGATGTTATAAAATGTTTCTTTTGTGGTATCAAGAAAACTAGTATGAGTCCATTAGTATGTAAATTTCACATGAATTTCTCATGTTGAATCTACTTGCTCTGTACTCTGACAAACATTACAAGCTATATTTTACTCTATTTCAATGATCAACATTCTTTATTATTTATATCTATGCTCACAAGTGAAATTAATTTATAGTTTTCTTCCTTATCCTTATTTATTTTTGAAATTGAGGTTATCATAACTTTGTAAAATGTCTTAGGTTATTTCTTATTTTTGCTTTCTCAAACTACCTTTATAAGAAGATTATGGGTCTCTTCTATGCTGGCAGTGTGTTTCTATACAATTTTATGATCCAGTACTTGTTTCTAATCCATAGTAGTACACCATATAACAAACAGGAAAGCAAGAATTCCTTTATAGTAAATTTTAATATGTAAAGACAGTGATATATATTGCAAAAGAAATAAGATGTCTTTTTTCTATAGGTATATAATTAAGATAAGAATTACTTGGCCTCCATACGGGTAGTATGTGAGCACTCACTCACACTCTGATGCTTCCTCCCCAGGACACACAGGGCGGTTGCTACAGTCCCTGTGCCTCACCAGCCTCTCCTTCCTGCTGCTGCACATCATTTTCCACATCACGCTGGCCAGCCTGGAAGCTCAGCACCGCATTGCACCTGCCTACAACTGTGAGTATCTGCCTCAGGTTTCCCGTCAGGTGTGCGTGTAATGGAGCTACCTATCATCACACACATAGGAATCTGTGACATGCTTGCACTATGGAATTCATTCTAATTTTGGTCATTTGCTAATCTAGTATAGAAGAATATATGTGTGTATGTATGTGTGTATATCTATATATAGGATTTGCCATGGAATATGAGGTCATGAGTCAAACAATGGATCTCCAACTTAGATTAGCTATTGAAATCCTATATGATTGTAAAACATGGTCATTGGTCTTAATCTAAAATCGGGATTTGCATAGATCCCTTGGAACTCATCTGTAGGACAAGAACATCCAGTCTGTGAGGAGAGTATAGAAACTTAGCAGTGTTATGTGATTTGATTATGACAAGCACAGGGTAGCGTTTGTTATGTCTATGAGAAATGGCATAATGCATACCGTTTATTTTCAAACTGCGAGTTTTTCACTTGATATTTATGAGGAAGCAAATGTCTTACTCAGTGTGAACTTATGATACAAGAAAGTCAATATATTTACTCTTTGTTCAGCTGTTATCATCCCAAAGTAAATCATTCTTCAGTTTCAGTAGAATTTGTTGTTTGTCTCTTGAAAAAATAAGCAATTCAAGTAGATGGAATCCAATCCATATGTTTTCAGTTAAAACTAAAGAGACCCTGAGATATTTGAAATAGACTCTAATAGCAGTTTTGACTTGTCAGTTTTTCTTTGAGGAACCCATTTGTGGCTTTGAAATTTCCTGGACTTTCATGAGCACAAGTATAAGGGATAGGAAATAAACATACCTTCCCTGTAAAATAAAAAGATCAGAATTCTTCATGTACCAAAGGGCGCTAAGTTAAATACAGTGTAGGATTTTGTGATGGATTTTACAGTCATAAATTATTCATTAGCCTTCTCTGTACAACTTTTGGACATTTGCAGAACTAAAGATTTATTAGGTTCAAAATTCCTTTAATAGCTATTCCTGCCCAAATCGTATTTTTATTTTAAATCTTTGTTTTAAGATATGGCTGTTTTTCTTTAAACTGGTATGTAATGTATACACCATAAATCTACCCAACTTAAATATATAACTCAGAGAATTTTTAGCATATTCAAAAATTCAGACAATTATTCAGAATGCTAATTAAAAACATAGTCTTCATCCCTAAAGACATCATATACCTATGGAGAGATATCCTCCAATGTCCTTTTGCAGATGGTGTCATGTCCTTGAAAGACATACAAGACCCACCAGGTGCATCAGCTTAGGAGATAAAACTGACTGTCCATTTTGGACTCTGTCTGAGTATTTCTGTATTTACCTGCAGTGAAGCTTTCCAACAATTCTACGAAGATAGAAAAAGCACCATGAAAAGACAATACAACTTTCTCTTCTCTACATTTATAAAGGTGTTTACTTTGTATATGTTCTCTCATGAAGTATAGGTAGACAACTTCACACATACACACACACACACACACACACACACACACACACACACACACGTTTGTTCTTGCTTTGGCTCTTCTTTCCTAGGTAAGGCTGCTTCAAGTAAGACTGCAGTGACATCGATCTGTACTCCTATTTCTGAGGTCTTGGGAGAACACCTCTTTGATGTTGTGAGGACAGACCTCTTTCCTCTCATTTTTCTGTGTTTCTTGCCTACCCATTCTTGTGGGTTACAGCTGCCTCTCACATCACTTCCTAAGTATTTGGCTTCTCAGTACCAGGTTATTCCCATGTTCCTGTTGGAGGCATTTGCTGCTCGTGTTTAAGCCAGACTGCAGTGTAACCTGCGCATGAGTCTTGTGAGACCCTCCCTTCACTTTCCTTCATATTCCCAGATGGGACTCCCCTTTGCATGAATCAACAAATGGAAGTCTGAATAGCAAACTTCAGTTTCAAGAAACCAAATTCCAACTTGAAGTTTGTTTGGATCCACGTCAGTGTTCCATTTTGAAGTTGCAGTGCTTTTGATGAAGTAACCAATAGAAAGGGACTCAGTTAAAGACTGAGGTTTGAATACTTGAGTTACTTCTTTCCAGCCATAGGCACCTTGAAGGTGAATTTATAGACGTCATAAATTTCTTCTGAAAATTCTTGCTGCTTCCTGGGCCAGTGCTGGCTCATCAGGTGCTGCAGGTTTGTGTTGGTCCAGTTTCCTGTGGAACATTAATATTAATACATTCTTGAAAAGGGATTAAAGAGGAACACCAACTTCAGAGCTTTGCAGCTCGTTTCGTGTCCAGGGTCAGCACAGATGAGGTGAAAGTCTAGAGAATGTTTAATGGTTACATTACAGGAATTCCTGAAAACGGTGTGAGGCTGGGAGATGGGGACACTGGCCTTTCATTTAGAGTTGGCTTTCCATCCTGACATGATTGTTTGCCTAGCAGGTGGAGCGATGGTTTCACCGTCAGGGCTGCAAACACAAAGTCTTTAATTTAAACATCCACATTTTAAATGAAAAGACAAACACCTTCCTGGTCATCAATGTTACACACCATGGACACTTTCCCCTGTCTTCAAGATGTTAGTAAATGAGAAGAAAATGTCTCCAGCAAGTAGTGTTCAAATCCCAGACCACCAAGTGCTTAAATTCTGTTTCTTAATGACTTGTTTCTCTACTTTAAACCCATACCCTCAACCCATTACGGTAGAAAGCTCTCCCTACTTCTCTCAGGAATCCAGGACACGTGTTTGGGGGACAGCAGTAGCATTTATAAATATTGAGTCCTTGAAAGCCCTCCTTCCCCCTGAGTCCTGTGAATATTAACTGGAAGCAGTGAAGAGTTTTGTTTTTCTTTAAACCACCACTATTTAGTTTTTTACTGGTTGGCAGATTTCTTAAAGGTGCCATTGTGCAGAACTGAAACATAATATTCTCTCTCTCTCCCTCCCTCCCTCCTCCCCATCTCTCTCTCTTTCCCTCCTCCCCATCTTTTCTCTCTCTTTCTCCCTCACTCTCCCCATACCAAACAGTGCTCCTATAGGTAAGTGAGGAATCAGTGGGACAGAGGAGATGTCTGTAAATTCCCCCCCCACCACAAAGTGTTGCACCACTAACTAAAATATTTTCATTCTGTCAGAACCGTGCTACTTAAATAAATGTGAATCTGGTTTCGATTATGTCACTACCGGTTACACAGAAGTGCTGTGTCTGACTCTGGTAGATATGTAGCCATGTCAGGGAAATTTCCAAGCCAGACCAGTCTGGATTCCTGTGCTGTACAAAAGCAAAAGCATGCTCTTGATTGAAAGAAACATTCTAGGTTCAAAGCTATGCCAGAGAAATTTCTGATGATGAAAATTACATATGGAAGCTTACCCACAGGGCATCCACTGTGCTAAGACACTAGAGATCATGGTATTTTAGTTCCAGGTACTACTGTTTTTACTCACTGCAGAGAGGATTTGCTCTTCTCCAGGGAGGGCATTCCATGGGTCCTGTGTCTTTTAGGACTAGCAGGGCTGTTTATCTGGACAGCTGTGGTCTTTGAGGGCATCTGCAGCAACTGAGGCAGTGAGTGGGAGCTTTCATTCCAGGATCTCCCTAGCCAGGAGTGCTGTCAAATCATCATATACACAGAATGGCTGGTCTGGTTGGCTGGCCAGGCCTTGCCCTGTGAGGCTGTTTATTCTACTTCCTTCTCCAAGGGTGTCTTTTTCTTGTATAAACACAAAGCTAAGTGTGCAGGGACTGTCATTATGGAAAACTAGGCCCTGTGAGGACAGGAGAGCTGTGGGAAGCCATTGTACATCTGAGCGGCAAGCCCCGCCCTAGCACCTGCTTACCCCCCCCCACATAACAAAACTCAGTTGCACACCCAGACCTACCACCTACTCCCTCACATACACATCACACATCTCAGCTGTACACTCAGCCCTAGCACCCATTCGCTTCCACACACATCACACCTCCGAGCTGCACACCCCGACCAGCACTTACTCTCCTCCCACCCACACACACACACACACACACACACACTCGTGCGCGAGCGCACACACACACATCATACTTCTTAGTTGCACTCCCAGGCCAGCACCTACTCCCTCACAGGCACATCGCACAACTAAGTCACACACCCAGACCAGCACCTATTCCCCAACCCTGTGCTGAGGTTTGAAACCAAGGCCTCACACTGCGAGGCAAGTGTTCAGCACTGACTGTGTGTTTGAGCTGGAATCTTGAGTACTCATCGGTTGAGGTCTCTACTCTCCTCTGTCTTTTTTGGAACTCCCTATTTACCAGGCATTTGGGATAGTTTCTTCCTGTCAAGCCTCCAGTGAGACTTTGGATTTTTCTAGTCTCAAAGGACTTAAGTGTCTGGAGTTCATTCCACAGTTCTCTCTTATTTATGTATTTGGCTTCACAATTGAGTGACTATTTCCTTGGGGTCTTTTAATGGCAGCATTCATAGTTGTATCTGCTGTCCCCTAATGGTTAGACACCTCAGATCATCTATGGATTGATGGATACCTAAAGCCTGTTTTCCCTGTTCGAAGAGGACGTGCTACTTGGCCCACAGGCAAGCAGCTAATAAAGGCCTCAGCAGTATTTTCCTCCCATGATCTTCCATCCCAACAACATGGTCAGCACAGAGACCCAACTGATGAAGCACCTGTTTATGTAAGACTGATGGGTTGATGAGGGTCAGTGACATCATCCCATCCTGCTGGTAGTGACATCATCCCATCCTGCTGGTAGTGACATCATCCCATCCTGCTGATTGTGAGTTGAGGGACGGAGGAGCCTCTGTGTCTATATGCAGCTCCCACATACCAGTCTGCACTGATTTGTCATACAATGATGTAGTTACAGACTTCACCTGGGCTCCGCTAATCATTAATCATGTTAGTTGTACCTGGACCCTTGGATTTGTAGTTATCTGATGGGTCTGTCCTGATTAAAAAAAAAACTCTATCGCCACAAGAATTTTTTTTATTTTTATATGTGTGAATAATATGGATGAAAGAGTTAATGTGGGTGTAATAGGAGGTAAAGTACAGAGAAAGTCACATACCATGCTTGTTTTAAGTCAGAATAGGCTTTAGGGAGGTGATTGGATCCTGTGGGTTCAGATCTAGTCAATGGGTCAGTCTCTGGCTGGGTTCACAACACAGTGGTACCACTGGGAGGTGGGAAGAGGTATGGCCTCATTGGTGGAAGAAGATGCTCAGGGCTTGCTCTGGAAACATGGGTCTCGTCCCCTCTCCCCTTTCCTTTCCTTCTCTCTGCTTTTTGACTCCTGTGAGGTGAACAGCTTTCTTTTGCTATGTCTTTCTGTAATGGAGCTCTGCCTCATCATGGCCTAGAAGCAAGGAAGTCACCTAACCATGGACCAAAGCCACTGAAACAGGAAGCAGATTAAATCATCCTTCCCCTTCAGTGGTTATTTCACCAACAGTGACACAATGACAGTGTTACAACCTGTCACACCCATTAAAAAACTTGCTGTGTGGTAAATCATACAGATTTTTAAAAATGAAACCATCACGTTTACTTCCTGATAGAACCTTTCTTTAGGTCTCCAACTTGGGTTCGAGTTTAGGTTCTGCCTGGACACAAGATCTCTTTCCTTGAATGTCATTATCACTCACCCTGAAGTAAGGTGACATTGAAGAGTTCCAACACAGATTGATGCTCCAGTAGGCCTTGCTTCCTTTGCTCTTACACTGCCTCATGTTTCCTCATACCCAGCACTCTCCTCCCCACCAAGCCCCTGCTCTGTCTGTATGCATGTGTGTGAACACCATGCATGCATGTGTTTGTAAAACACCTTTTAAATCCTAAGCTTTGCTCTAAACCAACATGGCAATCCTGCCCATGTATGATTGCTCACTGTATTCCAGATGTATTTTATTTGTATCTCAGTTTTATGGTCTGGTCTTACAGCATCTTCGCTGTTGTCCTCATTTACAGACAGCTGTTGAGTCACAGGAGGAGCTTTGGGTTGTCATTAGCTGTTTTTACAAAGGACACATAGATGGATGGTGAGAATGTGAGTTGGCCGAGGGACCTGTCCCACACAGCTGCATGCCTGTAGGCCAAGGGTTCCTTGAGAACCTGTGTTTCTGTGCCTCTCTCCACCTGTGGCTGTCTTATCCAGGTTCCCACCACCAAGTCCAGCATGCCCCGAATTTCAGTTTCATACCTCTGTACCCATCTGTGTTTTGTCCCTGTGTCCACCCTTCACATCATGTGGCCATTCCTTCTCCAGGACACTTTAACAGTCCCTCAGGCAGATAAGCACAGATGTCTGTGGGGTCCCCAAACATTCCAAGTACCAGTCGTCGAACTTGCCCTGTCTGAGCACTGATGGCCATTTTTCCCACTAGCACACTATTGAATCGAGGGCCCAGACTCTCATGCTTTATTCAGTTTCAGTAACCGGAGCTACTACGGTGGCTGGCACTTAATATTATATCAGTTATTGTACAAGAGTGAATCAACAAATTGAAATCAACCAAATGGGAAATGAACTTGTTAAAAGATGAGCTTTAGTGACTTTCTTAAAAAACTATGCAGTGCTGGCATTGAACCTGTGACCTTGTGCACATGTGGGTAGACTGATATCCCCAAGTCTCCTTTTACTATTAGTTTTGAGACCGTTTCACTGTGCTGCTTAGGACAATCCTCCTCCCTGCTCAGCCTCCCAAGGACATGGGATTTGCCAGGCCTGGATCCCATGCTTTGTTTGGTGACCTGGTTTTGGTGATATCCTTATCACCCAGGCTTAACTCTGAGCTATGGACGAGAGCAGTTGCTGCAGACCAAACCCTGTCCCCAAGCACTTGACTCTCCTGTTAGCCTCTGCCCTTCCCATAGTTCCTTTTCTCCTCTTTTTAGGTCAGGAGGAAATAGGTGCTTGGCATATTTTATTTTTTTAGAAGTATCAGATTAAGTTACTGAGTATTCATTTTCTTTGCATAAAGGAAATTTGGTTGCCATTTTGGTCTGGGCAAAACAAGGAGAGAAAGACTGTCCTGGGGGAAGACAAATTTCAGCAAGGAAGTTCATAAGTTTGAGAGGTGGAGATGCTCATAATGTGTGGCAGTCACCCCCAGTACTCATCAACTCCCACATCAAGCCCACCAGTTCTCATCAGATAAGTCACAGGACTTGAAGTCCAAAGTGATTCGGGATTGATTTTGTTTGCTTAAATAACAATTTCCCTGACCTCAGTTTCATGATTCAGCATTTCTAGTGTAAATTATTTACAATAAAAGCACTAAGGCAAGTCTGTGTGGTATGGGAGTAAACTCAAACTCAAATTATTGACAGAGGGCACAAAACCATAACTGTATGTTTTCCAATTTACCGTACAGTTGAAGGACCTTTCAAGGGCGTAATGGAAGCCATAAGATTGAACTAAGTACAGTCACAACGTTCCAGAAAGTGTTCACAAGTGTAAGTGTTCTTCAGACTTACGTATAGACCAGTGTGGGTCCTCAGATGAGACCGCTTTCCACAAGCAGGAGTTTGGCAATTTTGACAGACAGTTCTCTTGTTTTTGTATTTTAGGGGTCAAGAAGACTTACTTGTACAATTCACATTTTACGTTCATTTTCAGAGACATTTAATTATTCCTTGGTGATTCTTATGCAGAATTTGAAAATACGTAAAGTTATATTAAAATATTACTGCAAAATTGCTACGTGCATGTATACAATTGACTTTCCACAGACTGGCTTCACGTTTAAGTGTTTGCGCACATGCAGGACAGGACACTACTGATGATTGTTGCCTCAAACTTCTTTACCTTCTGCTGTTCTTTAATACACTGTTTGGAACCCCAGATTTCTAAAAGGACACTTTCAGGAGGGGCTTAGTTTTAGAAGTTGGTTTTAGAAGTTTTAGAAGCTGGAGCTAAGTGCTGGCATTGTGAGCCTGTGTTGTCACACCCGCCAGGGAAACCATTCTCCAAGAGCCCAGCAAACAACTCAGTGGGGTAAGACTGGATGACAGAGCCTGCCAATCTTCACGTGGGGTTTCCATCTTCTTCCTGTGAACAGACTGCAATAAGAACAAAGCATCTGTGATCCAAACCACAGGTATTCTAATCGGGATAAAAACACGTGGAATTTCTTCCGAGAGACTTGCTTGATGACGTTTATGTTTGCATACTACATCTCACACACCTTTTAAAAATCATTTATTTGTTTATTTTACATGTATACAATGCATTTTGATCATATCTACCCCCACTTCCCCATTCCAGCTCCCCCACCTTTATCATGGCAAATGAATTTTTTTTAGATGTGATCTTGAATTTAGTTTGCCAGTATTTTATTGTGATTTTTTTTTTTTGGTCTAGATTCATCAGGGTGATTCATCTGTAAATTTCTTTTTGTGCATGTCATTGTCTGGCGTTGGTATCAGGGTAATGCTGGCTTCATGAAAGTAGTGTGGAGACCAACCTTCCTATGCCTTTTTATGGACTAATTTGAGTATTCTTGTTGGTAATCCTTCTTTGAAGGTCTGGTAAGATTCTGCAGTAAGCCTCTCTGGGCCTGGGCTTTTGGTTTTCACTAGGAGAGATTTTTATGACTGTTTCAGTCTTGTTTCTGAGTATAGGTCTGCCTTAGTTAATTTTCTATTGCTGAGATAAAACACCATGACCAACTTGAGGAGGAAAGGGTTTCTTTCACCTTGTAAAACTCAGGTCACACTCCATCATCCAGGGGAGTCAGGGCAGGAACTTTAGTCAGGAGGCTGGAGGTGGAAGCTCAGGTAGAGGCCATGGATGTGTGCTGTTTACTGGCTTGCTTTCCATGGCTTGTCTAGCTTGCTTTCCTATAGCATTCAGGATCACAAGCACATATATGGCACCACTCACAGTGATCTGGACCCTCCCGCATCAATCATCGATCAAGATAATGGACTGATGGCTTGCTCATAGGGCAGTCTGGTTGTGGGCATTTTTTAAATTAAAATTCCCTTTTCCAACGTGACTGTAGCTTGTGTCAAGCTGACATGAACTTTCCAGCACATGTTAAAACTATTTAATTCATCATGGGTTAATTTTGGTAGGTCATATGCATCTAGAAACTCATCCATTTTTTGTAGGTTTTTCAATTTAGTGGAAGAGAAGTGTTTTATTTTTATTTTTTAATAGGCTTCATTGGTATCTGTTGCAATATCTATTTTTGTCTTTTTTTTAAAACTTGGATCTTCTCTCTTTCTTTTGGTTAATTCTGCTAAGTGTTCATTCTGTCTACCTTTTCAAAGAACCTACTTCATTTCTGTTCTGGTCTTAATCATTTCTCCCTGTCTATTGCTTTGAAGTTTGATTCATTATTGTTTGTCCACGGCAATAAAGTGAATCATTAAGCTATTTGAGATTTCTCAAAGTATGTGATGTAGGAAATTACAGTGATGAATGTTCCTCATAGAAATGCCTTCATTCTGTCCCGTAGTAGAATTTGCTACGTTGTATTGTCATTGTCATTAAATCCTTTTATTCCTTCCTAAGTTTTCACCTTACATTGTTTAATCTTTATGAATTTGCCTGCTCTCTCTAGTTTCTCATTTTGGCGATATCTAACTGCATTGCATTGTGGTCAGATAGAATACAAGATATTATTTAAATCTTTCTAGATTTGCTGAGGCTTCCTATATGTCATAATATGTGGTTTATTTGGAGAAAGTCCAGGAGCTGCTGAGAAGAGCAGGTATTTTGTAGTGTTTAGGTGCAGTGTTCTGTAGATGTCTGTTAGGTCCATTTCACTTATGGTTTTGCTTAACTCTGATGTTTCTCTGCTGTTATTTTTTCTGGATGCTGTTATTATTTTTTTTTGGTAACTGTGGAGCTGAAATCTCCCACTGTTGCTGTGTTGGATTCACATCTAGAAATATTTGCTTTATGAAAATGAGTGTACCTGTGTTTGGTGCATACATGGTTAGAACTGTCATATCATCTTAAGTGTGATGTCAACTTCATTTCTTCTGACTAGTTTTAGTTAGAAATCTAATTTGTTTGGTATTAGAATAGCTGCACCAACTTGTTTCCTAGTTCCATTTGCTAGGGGCACCTTTTCCCATCCACCCTGTGGCTATTATCTATCTTTGAAAGTAAGCTGTGTTTCTCAGAGACAGCAGAAAAGTTGGATCCTCCTTTTTATATCCAATCTGAATCTGTGTCTTCTTATTGGTGAACTGAAATCAGAGTCATTAAAAATATGTGTACTGATTTTCATGATTTTGTTCATTTTATGGTCTTTTCTTAGGCTTGTTTTGATGAACTGCTCTGGTATTGTGTATTTTCCACCTGTTGCCTCTTAGGAGTGTTTATCCTTTTCTTCAGTCTGAAGCATTCCTTCCAGTATCCTCTGTAGAGCTGACTTCCTGGTAATGTATTCCTTTAGTCTGTTTTTGTAATAGAAAGGTTTTATTTCTCTTTCACTTTTAATAGATAGTTTCATTGGGTATAATAGTCTGAGTTCGGCAGTCATGCCTTTTCAGAACGTGTAATACTTCCTTCCAAACCTTTGGATTTAACAGTTTCCATGGTTAGTTCTGATGGGTTTGCCTTTCACATGACTTGGCCCTTTTCTCTTGCAGCTTTCAGTCACCTTTCTTTCTGCCCCCATCCTATATTTTTTTTTTGTAACATGAAAGTTGAGAATCTTCTTGGAAAAGATTCTGATTAAGATTGTAAAACCCACAGCCAAGTAGCAAATTGAGGTCTTAGGTGAATTCATATGCCAAGAACAGCACCATGAGCTAGCATCTAGAGGTGAGGACAGTCACCTTCAGTTTAGAGTGAGTCATGGTACCTATGTGTGGCTCAGTAACAAACTGTAAAGCTAACTAACTTCTGCCAAGGTAGTAGTATGCCATTTACTTCTTGACTTGGTTTAATTTCAGTTTATAAATCTTTTGATGATCTTTGTTTTGAGATGAATTAAGTTGCTGTGAAAATATACCGTAGCACACACCATAACCCTTGTTATTTCTAGAGTATGTGTTCTGATGTGTCCATACACAGCTCCAGGGATTGGCCTGATTGGCCTGATTCTCCATTGAGAGAATGGAAAAAGAGAAACACATGGACACATAGAAAAGCTGCTGGATTCTGATGGAGAAGCCTCAGCAGCCTGGATGCTCAGCATGCATATTGTGCGTAGTTGAACAGGGTGGACAGGTTATTGCATACAGCAGAACAGAAGGCAGGTTTAGCTAGTTTCCATAGGAACTATCTCTGTCAGGGAGTAGTCTTCAGGAAGTAAACATTGTGGCAGTATGGGAAGAGAACTATGGTAGACATGTTCTGCATGTTCTATCAACATTCACTTTAGGACCAGGAGATGAGACTTGTCATTTTTCTGAGCTACTCTGGGAAAGGTTTTGCTGTTCCCATGAGTCTGAGGCTTTCGTCCTTGACATGGCCATGCCTGTGTCAACAACACATGTTCACTCAGGACTGCCCTCATTTCCAGAGTGTTCTAAGAACCTCAGAGGATATCTGAAGCCACAGATAGTACTAAATTCTGTGTTTGCTGCTTTTAACCTACATGAACACACTCTTTATAAAATTTAACTTACAAATTAGGCACAGTAGGAGATCATCAATTATGACTAATGATAAAAAAGAGCCATGATCACAATAGTCTGCAGTAAAATAGCCAGCATCGTTACTCTTTTTCTTTGAGGCCATTATTTGGTAAAATAAAGGAATTTGAAGATGAGCAATGTGATGGAATGAAGGCCAGTCTGATGACAGAGGGCAACTGTGTATCTGGTAGGTGCCTAATATACTGCATGGACACGCTGGTCAAAGAGGTGGTTCATGGTCAAAAGGGCAGAGCAAGATGGTATGACATCACATTACTCAGAACATGGTATATTTTAAAGCCTCTGAATTGTTCATTTCAGGAATTTTCCATTTAACTTTTTCATCTGGCAGTTGAATACAGGTAACTGAACTATGGACTGTAAAGCCGTGGTTAAGAGGGGCTGCTGCATTGCTCCTTACTTTGGGGGAGGGACCAATGCCTTAAAGGAATTCTGTTCCTTCTCCTCCTCTTCTTCTTTTTTAAACACATTTTCTCGATGTTATATGTCAGATAAATCTCTCGACTCTGAGTTTAATGTGTATTCAGCAAACATCTAAAAGTAGATGCAGAGATGTTGCTTTTGGTCCAAAGGGAAAATACCACTGTTTAAAAAGCTATCCAATTTATCAAATTAGCCTTTCTCTTTTTAATGATATTGTTGTTCAATCTTACCCAGAAAGAAGTTTCTGAGCATTTGTATAGCCCAGATACAATTCTAATATTTTAAGACTTTATAAATGGTAGGAGCATATGTTTTTTTCATGCTTGAATGAAGCATTCATGATTTAAAACAAATAGCTAACAGTCTTTTGGTCAGTGAAGGAAAAAAAATCTTGTATTGCTAACATGGTCACATAGAACGTATGAATGGAGAGGCTGAAAAGCACTTTAAGAAGAAGCATGACCTTTCCGTGCAAATAGGTCACATGACTAATATATCTTGATGATGAAAGTATAAGTACCGTGAGACACTGAAATGATGACTAATGTCTCAGAGTGATGGCTGAGAATTTGTTCATGAAGGCAGTAACTTCTTTGTAAAGAGAGAAGTAGACAAGAGAGTGAAATAGAACACAGCTGGACAAAGCAAAAGAGATGGACTCCAGCACATCACAAACTCACCAGAGGTGATGGAAAGATCGACCGTGAAACACAACTGTAAACACTTTGTGATCAGTGACCATGAGACCTAGACTGAGGAGCCACACAGGACCTGGTGTGCAGCTCCTGTATGAAACACCTCTGCATTTGTAGATAGGACACTGTGGAAACTTGGAAAAGCTTAGAAAGGAAACACCATATCTGATTCAGCTGCAATTTGGGTGATTAGTGTTGTCCCATAATGTAAGAGGTTTGTTGTCTAACTCCTGTAGTTAGTTGTTGTTTTAGTCCTGAGTCTCCGTGGATGTATGAGAATGAGATGTGTGTTTTGATGACCTACCACAGTCTACATTGCTCACCTACAACTGTACCCACCCTCCAGAGAAAGCCAACATGGTTGGAAGCTGATATTATGATATTGTGAGAATATCCCCAGATATTTCATTAATGGATTCTGTAAGAGAATACCCTGTGGCTTCCTTCTTTGTTTTTGTTGAAGTTTATTTCCCTTTAGACACAATAGCCATCTAGCTGTTGACTTTTACACTTCAGGTTGGAAGAGTATGGCCTGTGTCATTCATGAGCAAATCCGTTTCCACTGAACTGGAATTTTCTTTGTTGGGTTACCAGCATAGAAGCAAAGTTTCAGCTTTCCTTTGTCATTACTGTCTTAGCATGATCCATGGAAAGAGCATGATCAATAAGAATCTCCTGAGAATTACATCATATATAAGCTCCCTTGCTTTGAAATTTCTATACACTCAGCACAATGAACTCTTCCACTAAACAGAACAGTATTCATGGATCAGTTTGTTCTTTATCATTTTAGGAATAATGAAAAAACACAGTCATGACTGTAAAAGATTGTGCCAAAATATCTGGTTGGCTAACATTTATCTAATGACATTAACGATAATATAATTTTAAAATTAGAATTGGAATACTTTTTATAGTCTTAGTGAAAGTCTGAAAAATTAACCCAGCTATATAGTTCATTAAAAAAGAAAATGCATGATTATCATGTATTTATAAAAATGTATTTATTGTATTATAATATCTGCTTGATAACACCAATGACTGTGTTTTATAAGTGGTTCATGTTAAGATTTATTAGAATATCTCTTTCATTTTTAGTACTTTTAGAGGTTGAATAAAGAGAGTTGAGACTTTAGGAACAAAAGCCTTCAGACAGAATTAGTGTTGATGATGACATAAGACACTTTGCTTCTTGTTTTCACCAAGTGAGTCCTTAAGTTACATTCAGAATGCTTTAAATAAATTCCAGACAAATTGTTGGAATAAAACCAAGGCTAATATTGAATGTGCATACTAAATCAAGATGGCATGTTTAGGATATAACTTTCATATAAAGAAGAGCAATTACATTTCTACAAAACCAAGCACGGAGCCTTATGATGGAAACTATTCCAAAGTAGATGCAAAGCTTGATTTACCCCGATTTCATCATTACCATTATTCCCACCCATACCCTTAATTTCTCATGTCAGTGTCATCTACAATGTATTATGCTGTGGGATGGTCTGTATGTCAAATTGCTCTAATTGGTCAATAAATAAAACACTGATTGGCCAGTGGCCAGGCAGGAAGTATAGGCAGGACTAACAGGAAGAAGAATTCTGGGAAGTGGAAGGCTGAGTCAGAGGGAGACACTGCCAGCTGCCACCATGACAAGCAGCATGTGAAGACGCCGGTAAGCCACGAGCTACATGGCAAGGTATAGAGTTATAGAAATGGATTAATTTAAGATGTAAGAACTAGATAGCTAGAAGCCTGAGCCATTATGCCAAACAGTTTAAACAATGTAAGTCTCTGTGTTTACTTGGTTGGGTCTGAGCGACTGTGGGACTGGCGGGTGACAGAGATTTGTCTTGACTGTGGGCCAGGCAGGAAAATTCTAGTTACAGTATTATCCATGTGTGATCTTTTGACATAGATTGATGAACATGTAACATTTCTTTCAATGCAAATAATTAATCTAACATAACATTGTTATTGAAGAATCTTGATTCTTGTTCCTTGAAATAAAGGCAGACAGTCCAGGTAGCAATGGGATATCTATAGCACCATTTAGGTTTTTCTGTTGATTCGGGTGCAGTAAGGAAGCCTTTGTAACAGGAAGACTTTGAAAATGAAACAAGACAGATGCACTTGCCATTTGGAACAACTGAGCCATAGCACGCACCTTAAATATTGAGTCAGCGTGCTGGTGAGATGTGTCTTACTGAGACATCTCACTAATAAGAGCAAATGTTAGCAGAGTTTGTTGGCAGAATGTGATCAGTTCTTTCCTCTATGGCATACTCAACAGTACTGGCATTTAGTTTGCATTTAGAATTATAGATTTTGTCTTTGAGTCATGGAAGTAAAATTTTCATTAATGATCAAATTTCATATATATTATGCTTTGGTGATGGAATTAATGGTATTTTGTACTCAATCATATACAATACTCATGGGGTACATAGTTTTGTTTACGTTTTAAAGTTTCAGTGACTAACTTCATATCTCAAACTATGACTATATTTTTAAATGATATATATATATATGTGCTTCTGGGTAAAGCAGAATTTTTGTTTCTATTAGGATGAAACAAATTTATTTACTTTTTTCATAAACAGTGTCTTATGATGCCCAGCTTGACCTTCAGCTTTTTGTGTATCAGGATGACTTTGAATTCCTGGTTATCTTCCCTGTATTTCAAGTGCTGGAGTTATTCTTCTGGTATTTTTTTAAAATTACCAAATAATTGTGTGTACTTACAGGGTACAATGGAATATTTTGATCTGTGGATACATCATACACCAATTAATCAGAATTCTAACATACCCATCACTTCACCAGCTTAGGTTTAGTGATAAGAACTGCTAAAAATCTTTTAGCAACTTGAAATAAAGTACAATCTTTTTAAACATGTAGTTATCACACAGTACAATAGCTCTCTAATACGGATTCTTCCTGTCTAACTTTAACTGTATCCTCTGCCCTTTTCCCCATCCTATCCTACCTCTCCAGCCTTAGTTGTGAGGTCTTTTCAATATTCCACATCTTTATGGAATCTTTGTGTCTAGTTTACTTCAGTTGGGTTAGTGCCTTCCAGATGTATTCATGTTGTCAGAATTTACTTCCTTTCAAAAACCAAATAGTGATCTTTCTGCAGTGTGTGTGAGCTGGGGACTTTCTCCACCCATCCACTGATGGACACTTAGGTTGCTTCCATAGCCTGACTTTTGTGAACAGTGCTGGGAAGAACTTGAGATTAAAGATATGTAGCTGCATGCCAGTAGTGGAGGGGATTTGTGGGTCATCCATTAGCTCTGATTGTCCCTCATTCTCCTCCCTGCCCCCTCTCTGAGGAACCTGCATTGTTTTCTGAAAGGACTGTACTAGTTTACACTCTGACCAGCAATGTCCCAGGATTCTCTTTTCTCCAAACATTTAACCGCTCACCTTTTGATAACAGATATTAGGTAAGATGTGAAGTGATGCCCCTTCTTTTGTTTTAATTTGCCTTTCCATGATGATTACATATATTGAGTTGTTCTTTCTTTCAAAGTCATTGCCCATCTGTATCTCTTTTGAAAAATATGAGTTTATCAGATGTATGATTTGCAAATATTTTCTCCCAATCTGTAGGCTGTCAATTCACTGTTAGTTGTTTTATTTGAATCTATGTATTGTTGTGGATAGCATAGATATTTTTTATTAAGAAGAATCATAATTTATTAAAATGGATTTTAACATACATTTAAGCATGGGTAGGTAATAAAAAGACACTCAGGGAAGGAATAAAGTTCCTCAAAATGTGTGAGTGTGGACTTCGCATAGGAGAGTCACAGGCAGTATGGGCATTTTGGTGGTTAATATTGAGTGTCAGCTTGACAAGATGGAGAATCATCTAGATGATAAACTTCTGGGCATGTCTTAAGGGAGTTTCTAGATTGGATTAATTGAAGTAAAGAGATCTAACCTAAATATGGGCAGCATAATTTCCTGGGTGAAGATAACCAAAAAGAAAGTGAGCTGAGCACCAGCCCTCAACTCTCTGTGCTTTCTGAGTGAGGATGAAATGTGACCAGCTGCACCATGCCTTCCCTGTTGTGGGGGACCTTTCCCTCAAACTGTGAGCCAAACAAGCCTTTCTTTCCTTCCGTTCATTTTGCCAGCCATTTTGTTACAAGGAAAAGAAAAGTAGCTGTCTCAGTCACTGCCCTGTTGCTGGGAAAAGACGCCATGACCACGGCAATTTTTATCAGAGCCAACATTTAGTTGGAGCTTGCTTACAGTTTCAGAGGCTGAGTCCATTATCATCAAGGCAGGGAGTATGGGAAGCATGGTCCTAGGGAAGTTGACAGCTACATCCTGATCCACAGGCAGAGAGAGAAAGAGACACTGGGCCTTGCATGGGCTTTTGAAACCTCAAAGTCCACCCCTAGGGACACACTTCTTCCAACAAGGCCACACGTCCTAATCCTTTTAGCCCTTTCAAATAGTGCCACTCCATGGTGACTGAGTATTCTAACATATGAGTCTATCAGGGCCGTTCTTATTCAAACCACCACAGTAACCAATGTAGGCATCTTAACAACATTAATGCTTATCAACCAATGAACATGAAATATCTTCATTGTTTGTAAAATCGGTTGGCCTTCAACTTTTATGAGTATTTTGTAGATTGTAGTGTACATATCTTTACCCTCCTTGATTAAATTCACTATTAAGTACGTTCAATTTGAGGTTATTTTAAATTGGATTCTTTACTTAATTTCTGTTTCAGATGGTTTGTTATTAATGTATAAAAGGCCACAGTGGTTTTGATATGTTGATCTTGTAACATGTAACCAAGGAGTGTTATTATTAGATGTTGAGGCTGAGTAGGATCATGGAACTGGATTATGAAAAGGCTTTTCACAGGATCATATATTCCCAGATGGCTCAGTCAAGTAAAGCCTCATATCTGAATCTACAGAATAATGATAGAAACTGGATTTGAAAAGAGAAAGAATTCCCCCCCACACAAAGGATATCAAACAACCATGAAAAGTACCACTCACAGTTATTCAGTTATAATCTGCTGATTACTCACTAAATCCTCTCTGCCATTCCAAATGTGGTCAACATGGAAGCTCAAAAAGAATATCATTAAAAACACAAATCCCTACCTATGATGGGACACCTCATGCAGCCTTGAGGCAGGGGGAAGGGCTTGGACTCACCTCTACTGGATGTGCCTCCCCCTGGGAGGCCTTGACTTCTTGTCAGGGAGGATGGGGGTAATGGGAGGTTGGTTGCTGGGCAAGGCTGGGGGGTGGGAGGAGGGAAGAGGGGGATCTCTAATTGGTGTGTAAAATGAAAAAAATTTCTTAATTAAAAAAAATGAAAAAAAAACATAAATCCTTGTTCTCAAGGAGCTGATGTTCTGTAATACTGGAGTTGTATAAAAATGGGCTTTATAATATTTTAATGATAATAATTACTGTGGTGGTTTGAATTGAAAATGACCCCCATAGGTTCTCATAGAGAGTGTTACCATTAGGAGGCACAGCCTTGTTGGAGTAGGTGTGGCTTTGTTGGAGGAAGTTCACTGGGGACAGGCTTTGAGGTTTCAGATGCCCAATCTTTCTCTCTTTTCTTGCTGCCTGTTGATCCAGATGTAAATAGAACTCTCAGCTGCTTCTCCAGCACCATGTTTGCCTGCATGCCACCATGCTTCTCTCCATGCTGATAATGGACTAACCTTCTGAACTATAAGCCAGTCCCAATTAAATTTTTTCCTTTATAAGAGTTGCCATGGTTGGGCTGGAGAGATGGCTTAGAGGTTAAGAGTACCGACTGCTCTTCCAAAGGTCCTGAGTTCAATTCCCAGCACCCACATGGTGGCTCACACCCATCTGTAATGAGATCTGGCGCCCTCTTCTGTATACATAATAAATAAATAAATCTTTTAAAAAAAAAGAGTTGCCATGGTCATAGTGTCTCTTCACAGCAATAGAAACCATGACTAAGACAATTACTAAGAAAAATATCTGGAAAAGTAGAAAATTGAAATATCAGTGTCAACCACAATTAGATCTTCTTATAGGGAGGCCATAGAAACAGGTACAAGGAAGCAGGGGTCTTCCTCACGTGGTACCCCTGTCTGCGAAGACCTCTCCCTCGCACAAGGTGGTATTTGTGTTTAGTTTACTTCCAAACCCCACACTCTGTAATGTCATTTACACAGAGAAGGAATGTTAAGTAAAATGAAGGAAAACACTGAAGTAGGATTGCTGCCATGCTGCTACCTGTGGGCTCACACCCTCCTCACCTCAGAGTTCTCAGGTAACAGGTAACAAGAGAAGTAGCATCCAGGCAAGACTAAATGACCTCCATAGAGCTTTTTAAACAGGGACTGCCAGGCCATGCAGGGCAACTGTTTCAGTGACTTCCTTCTTTATAGTCCTTTTAACTACCAAAGCCCAGACATTCCTCTTCCCCAAGGCCCTTTTGTCAGTGGGTACAAATGCTGACCTGGGGCTGAAGTAATTTGGCTCTATTTCTAGATTCACTTTTCTGTTTCTGCCTGCATATTTCTATCCCCTCGAAATACAGTGAAGGGGCATTTGTTCTCTGTAATAAGCTCTTCAAGTTCCCTCCCAGCCCTCCCTTGCATCCTCTTCCTCCATTTTGCCATCCTTCCTTTCTTCTCCACTTTCTTTCCTCCATTCCCCTCTTCCCTTCCTTTTCCTCTCTTCTCTTCCTTTTCTCCTCTCTTTATAGAATAGTCATTGTATTTGAAGCATAAATTAAAACACCACAATAATTTTAATGAACTCAGTAAATTTATTAAAACTTACACATTTGTGCGAATCAAAAGGAGAACCCGATAACCAGTAAAACTTGAAAGGAACATGTAGATGTGTTCTTAGAATCTCATACTAAAATTATTATGCTCATGCACACATAGTTAACTGTTGATATTTTCCAATCAAAGTTACTTATGAAAGTGTCTCTGTACAATAGAATAAGT
>CABHPH010153124.1:0-40012 GCA_902168325.1 Peromyscus nudipes | reverse complement strand
ATAGAGAGCAAGTGGGAGTCAGGAGGACAGGTAGAGAGATACATAGGAAGTAGAAGGGAGGGACATTCACTTTGCTTTTGTGTTTGAGGAGGCATAGGAGAAAAGGGGTTATGGGTGATATCGGCTGAGGATGAAGGCCAGCTGGGTGCTTTGTCTTTCTGAGCTAGCAGGCTTTCACTCCAGCATCTGGCTCCTGAGTCTTTAGTGGTAAAATTGAATGATTGAGATTGTGTTAAAAAGAACAAAGAGATGTATTGAGACAAGTTCTCTCTCCTAAGAGCAGCAAATAGCCTTTAGGTACTAGGGCACTGATCCAGCTCAAGTCCTTGGAAGCAACTCTGGAGGTAGTTGTTGGAAGTTAACAGCTAAGAAGAATCTCTCTCTAGTTGTTGGAAAAATTAAGGAATAAGTGTAGGCCAATAAATATTCCTTTATTCATGTCTTAGATCCTCAGATACCCTAGTTATATTTAAGCCATTGGCTGATACACTTTAAGAATCTATATCCTCACTTAACATTAAATGAGTGTCACTTCTCCATCAGTATTTTTCTTCATGATAGTTCCTTGAGAGGCAAAATATAAATGTAATTTTGAAAAGTGATGGAGATTATTACTTAAGATTTCTATTCATTCTACCGTTTTAATCATGAAGTTCAAGCATGGTGGTGCCATATTTGACAAAGTCTCTGTCAAAGTAATACATATTATGATCAATGTTTTCTGTAGTTGACTGAACAATGATTTCTTTTCTTTTTAAATGGCACATCTTGCTACCATGTCATACAGAGTATATAAATTCTATTCAATAAAATAATCTTATTCAGTAATGTTCTGACCATTTAACTTTACCCATACTTTTTATTTTCAAATATTGCAGTCTCATAATAGAAAATTTCACACCTCATCAGCTAGGTGAAATAAAGCTATTATAACAAGAAGGATGCACCCAAAGAAACATTAAAGTTTATTCCTCAAGTCCAAATTTAAATCCAAATGGAAATTATAAGATACAGAAAATAGATAAGTTTAAATGACTACTGTAATATATATTGTACAAAATTTTATAAATGTATACAATTGTACTGTTTAAAAGCAATAGTACCTAACTTGGAAATTTGGTAGCTAGAATCAAAATGTTGAAAACTGCATGCATTGTCTGGCAAGAAGGCAAAGATAAAACTAACATTAAATTTTGATAAGTTAAGTGTGTGTGTTCTAATCCCTAGGGAAGCTGTTAAGAGGAATAAAATGATATGCACTTAAAATTAGAGGAAAACAATAAACTTATAAAAAGTACTGAGACCTGAGAAGCAGTTTTAAAGTCTGAACAAAAGCACAATAGATAAGGTAGTATAAATAATAGTTTTTAAATATGATGTTAAAACTCAGATATGCTAACTAATTGCATTAAATGTTCAAGGATTAAGTACTTCAGTAAAGTATGAAAATACTCATTAGTTAATACATTATTAATAGGAACAGGCTGAAATGGTTATATTCAAAACTTGGGAACAATTGGTACCAGGTTTCTCAAATTTTATAAAGTAAAATACCAGATGATATAAGACTAATAGAGACCTCCAAATTATTAGCTTCAGCATCGTCTGAAATGTACTTCTAAACTATGAATTGTAAGTAAATAATTTAGTACTAGAGTTCAAAAGTTTAAGAGTGAGGATGGCTTTGTTGTCTGTGTTGATGATTCCTTCCCAGTTTCTCCTCCATCCACAGAGTATGATGGTTTCTTTACTCACAACTCAAGCCAACTATAAGTGGTAGGGAAAATGAGTCACTGAGGGAACCACTTTGTGAGTTAGGTTTGTTTTCTCTCAATGTGGGTGGAACACCCACGCATGCTACCTGATCTCCTCTAAAACATCCAGAAGCAAGAGCTGTTCCGATGGCAGAATTTGGCGACCAGATCGAAGAAGCATGGATGTACTGTGCACCAGCTGCAGGCACAGCAGGAGGAGTACCCCCTGCACCTAGTGAAAGCAATTCTACTAAAATGGAATGCTGGGAAATGCACGGGAATTCCTCCAGTGCTGAACCTTGAGACAACCAGAGACTGATAATAGAGTTCTGAGTCTCTGGCTGCAGAGCCTATTATATGCAGCTGTTAGACCCTCAACAGGAACCTTTAAAGTGACTAATACCAGGAACACTGACCACTCAGAACCGTCCATATGAGGGCCAGTTTACACAAGCAGTCAGATAAGCCACTCTTACCTACTCAGGTGTCACTGTCTTTTCCTAACTAATTATGGCACAGCTCTATGGATCCTGATGGGTAGAATGAGTACAGAAGAAGAGTTTGGTGGAAAAAAATGAAGAAATTGTAACATGTCTCATGCTCCTGAACATAGCTAACAGAAAACTGAATGGAAAGATGCTTTGGGATCATATGATTATTAGACTGAACCGAAACTGAGAAGAAAACTGTGGAGTTGGCCGAGATTTAACTTGAGAGTTTATGGAATGAAGGCATGATAAAAATTGGGAGAGCAGATTGGAAGGAGCTATTTTGGCAAAGAATGGAGTTATTTTCCACTGCACTGCATGGAGTCCAGGTAATTCAATAAACCAGCAACACTCAAGGTAAGACCATGAACAGTGAGCACGAAGAGTATGTGAAACTTACATTCTAAAAGGAGCTAAGTCTGGAGGAGCCCTAAGAATGCAAGGAAATTCTGTACCCAATGTGTGAAATAAAGTCACAGCACCTCTGGGTCTTCTCTACATTGCTTGGACCAGTTTTGGCACAGGAAATAAGAGCTCCCTTTACAGGATGAGACTGCCAAGGCCTCTTTAAACAGATGGCTGTTATTTCATTATTCACCATCGATTCCCTTGACACTTCTCTGTCTGCCAATTATTGCTGCAGAGATAGTCTTGTATTTTTGGAGAAATGACTGAGATTGCTTTTGAGAAACAGTATCTAAAGGTGTGAATTCTTTTTATTTGCTTATTTACCTACCTACCAATCTGCACCTAAAATTAGGTTAGAGACTGAATTAAATTACTGATAAATCACAAAGAATTAAATACATCTTTTCTATGACTGATCCCTGAGAACTAGTACTGGGATGAACTTTTTTACATCCTCTGTGGGGTAGGTAATGGATAGATACTGATTTAGACCCCAACTGATTATTTAAACAGCTAGAGATGATACCACGACAACCTAGACTCTCACAATTAAGAAATATTAAGGTCATTTATCTATAATGTAATGAAGAAATCCAGATGAAAAATATTTCATATGAATAATGTAGATATTTTATACAAAGAATATAACAAGAAGAAACTGAATTCAGAACACTATTAGTTTTATCTTCTGAAATTTACTTCTTTCAAAATAGTCTTTTTCTTCACTAACAATCCTCTAAACCAGTGGTTCTCAACCTTGCTAATGCTGTGACCCTTCAATACAAGTCTTCATGTTTTGGTGACCGCCCCAACCATGACATTATTTTGTTGCTATTTCACAACAGTAATTTTACTACCATTATGAATGGTAATATAAATATCTGATACACAAGATATCTGATATGTGACCTTCTGTGGTCATGATTCACAGGTTCAGAACCACTGTTCTCACACAAGGGACCAAAGCTAAGTGTAACCCTGGGGTTAATCATCCTAAAACAAGACAACTGTGTCAGTCACCTCTGTTGAGACAAAGTATCTGAGACAAAATATAAGAAGGAATGATTTATTTTGGGCTCTTTGTTTAACATGGTTCAGTTTAATTGGCCCAAATACTTCTTTGCTTGTGATCATGGTAGTATGTCATGGTAGTGAGGACGTGTAGTGGGAGAAATTTCTCATTTCATGGTAGCCATGAAGCAGAAGGAGGAGGAAGGGCTGAGGTCCTATTATCTCCTAAAAGGGCACAACTCCTATGTTCTTCCTTCCACTAAGACCCACTTCTTTCTGGGTTCACTTTTTTCCAAGGGCATTGCCATCTGTAGACCAAAGCTTTAGCACATGAGCCTGTGGGAATCACTAATATCCAAACCACCCAGGAGGGAAACGCTGCCTTCTAACAATTTCAAAACTTTACTGGAAAAGACCCAGACTTGTATGGTGAAGCCTCTTGCTCGGAACTGGAGACTGTATCAGCTATATCCAAACTTCAGAAAAAAAAAGTGGTGAGAAGATGATGCCTTTCTGGAGGGACGATTACTAGATAAAAGCTAATATTCACCACATTGCCAGGGACATTTGCTGCTTTGATTAAAAAAAAGTTCTTTATTTCCTGTTTAATATATCTCTCCTTTCACCATTAAAGTCTTTGTCTCTGAAAGTCAAGTAGACATGAGTGGTATGCCCACTGAAGCATGTCTCCTACCTCTTCTCTTCTAAAAATATTCCTAATAATTTTGTGTAAGCTGGAGACATTTCTAGAATCTGGGATTGGGCATGGTATTGTATTACATGCCATTACATTCTCTTCTCCTTGTGGATTTAGAAATCATTGTTTTGTGGCTTAGTACCAGGTTCCTGACTGAAGGCTCTTCAGATTCTGATAGCATATTTTCATTTTAAACTTTAGAGGTTTGGGTGAAATTACCCACTGATCCACATAATAATTCCAATACTCTGGCTCATAATATTTGACCACATAATACTAAGAAACACATAGGAAATCTCTGGTATATTGAAATATTAAACATGATGAATGTGAAAAATGATTTTATCTAAGTTCCAAAGCCTCAGAGATGAAAATGAGCTTGGCCCACCTGCAGTCTCTGCAAGTCTGGTGGTCATTCATAGCAAGAGTTAGGATTCAGTTCTAGGTGACATACTCTATTCATTGTCCCGTAGATGGACTCCCATTGCTAAACAACATATCTGGGACAAAAACCTTGTAGAACATAATAAGAAAAAAGAAAGGTAGTTGCTATATCCATGTGCTGCAAGCTCCAAGGGAACTTAGTCCTAATTTCTGAAGGAAATATAGAACTTGGCTAAAACAGAGATGATCCAATTATAATTTACACAATTCTCCAGATTTTCTAGTCTCAGTGTGACCATTTCTCTGACATTAACAAAAGAATTTGAGAAGGAACCTGTGACTTCAGAGTGCAAGTGAATAAGAATTTTGTGCAAGAAAAGGGAAGAAAATAAAGCCAAATTTGCTTATAATTCTCCACCTTTGCTGCACATTTCAATCATTTGAGACATTTGGAAAATAAATTTCTTCCCCTTCATTTCATTCCTAGGTATTGCATTTAAGTAAGAATCTTTGTGAGCAAGAATGTACAACACTTCTCAGCTTACTCTAGTGATTAACCAGGAGAGAAAACCAAAATGCAAAAATCTATGAACTCCTAGACTGGCAGGATGGTTCAGTGTCTAGAACACACTTTCTGTGCAGCCCTGACAATTCCATCTGGACCCCCAGTACTAACGTGAAAAGCTGAATAAAGTGGGTGACACACATGTGTAAATTCAGAACTATGAAGTGAGGTGAGAGGTAGAGACAGGAGAATTGCTCATAAGGCCAAGGCCAACTAACCTGGAATAGTACAGCCTGGCAGAAACAAGAGGGACTGTTTCCAGTGTGTTGAAAGAGAGAATCAAATCCTGAAAGCTGTCCTGAGAACTCCACATGCACTATGACACACACACACACACACACACACACACACACACACACAGTAGCATGTGTGTGTGCACACGCATACACATCATACACCTATACCCAATGGTGAGTAATAAATAAGATTTATATTTTAAAATATGTTTTGAACTAATTAACTAAAAGTTGGAGATTGGAGAACTGAAGAGCTCTTGGGACCATTCGTACCATTTTAAGCACATAATTCAGGTATTCTCTGTGCGAGAGACTCTCAAAAATATATCAGCCACATGGAAATATTGAGTATCATTTTGAAAACCAAAGAAATGCATGGTAATCAGCATAAGTGGCTTCAATAAGATCATAGGGCTTCTAGGTGGCAGAACCAGGATATGACTCCATATTTCCAGGATTTTTTTTTAAAGCAGGAACTACCTACACCCTCTTCCTACTGCATCCATCCTCAGCCTCCAGCAAAGCATCTTCATTAGAATAGAGGCTTTGATGTTGACTTACCCAAGCAAAATGGACTGTGGCTGGTTCTAATGCATGCAACATATATGTATGTGGTTGAAGCAGTACAGATTTTCCCGTGTTATCTACTTTAAATATTTCTTGAGAGTAATAAGCCCCGGTGGTGTATAAGGCTGGCTGGTGATGGTCAAGAGAAAGCATTTGGTTCCTTTAGTGTAGGAATTTATGTGCTTTTCTGAAACATTTGCATTCTTGACCCCTTGCAACCTAAGAAAGTTTTACATGATCTCACGTATATAGGCATATAAAGTAGGCAGAGTAATTAAACATTTATGGATAATAAATCACAAAGACACTTACCATAAAATTATTATACATATAGTTTGCCATTTATTAAAGACAATCAAATTTGTATACTAACAAGATGGATATGCTTGTTAGTTTGACATAATTAAATAAATCTTTGCTGAAAGTTTGATATGGCAGGATGTAAAATGTCTTCAATGATTTTTATCAATGTTTTGATTTTTGTAATCAGTACCAAAAACACCACCTCAACTAGATACATAATATAAAACAGAACTATGTGTAAGACCACTTCAGAAATTGTTAGAAATACTATCTAATCACAGGAGAAATTTGATTAACCTTTTGATGAACTCAAATAGCACATTAAAAAAAAAACATTGTGACTTTTTTACAATTGAAATGCATAATTATTTCATACTGTAGCTGAAGAAAAAATCAGGAGCATATTAACTCTTTGTCTTCTATAATTAAACCATTATGGCTTTATAAGAAGAGAAAACTTTGTATACATAGTAAAAACACTGCAACTCACACGAATAAGGTCCCTGAATCTGAGTAAAGATATTTTAGGCAGTTTTTGTTGGCATTGCTGGCATGACTGATTCCATGCACAGTGGAAACCTTGTGTGTTGTATGTTAAAATGCAAGACTGTAGTTGAATCATGTGACTCACTGAGTGTGAGCACTGCCAGAAACACTTGGGATTTGTGACAGAGGTGACTTTGAATCGTACTTGGTTCTTGCATGTTCACAAATGTTTTACTGTTGCCAATTTTTTTTTCATCCTCCATTTTTAGTTCTGTGAGCTCATACAGCACTGTGGCCCATAGTTTAATAAATTGTGCTTCAGGGCCACTTAGCATGCTAGGAGCCAAACAAAGTTAATAAAGTCCTGGACACTGGCAAAGACAAGGACACACTCAGGAAATTAGACAATGTTCAGGCCATGTGAAGATATATATTCAGAAAATTGATTCATGTTCAGCTCTAGTTTACTGACCTCCTACTCACTTCAAGTGTAAATCATGAATTATGTGACAGAGATCAAGATCTTACCAGGATGGTGAGAGAGAAGGAATTCTTTCCCTAAGTGCCAATCTCAGGTCATCAGAGTTAGGATGGATGGTCATTGATGTCGTGAACCAAACTACCTGCAATCAAGAGACAGGTGGTAGGTGTCTGAAAATTTGCAGCAACCCAACAATTAGGATGCAGGACACCTGGTCATCAAGAGACCAATCAAAATTAAATTTCACAGGTATCTGTCATGTCTTTATTAAGTGCAAGCCACTTGTCACTCTCATGAAAATATGAACATTAGTACAGACTTACATGAAAGAAGAGAATATGGTACTGGGGACAAAACAAGTATATTTAAAAGGCAGATAGTGCTGAAGATTGGAGGTGTTAGAAAAAGCTTGTGGAATAGGTGAAGTTAGAAGTTGTAGATATCATAAATGATGCTGTTGTAAACAGGGTAGTGCAGATGTCTCAGACACAATGATTTCATTTGCCTTGAGTGCATTTCTAGTAGTAGGATTGTTGGATCCTGTGGCAATTTTATTTTTTAATTTTGGGGAACCTCTATACTGTTCTCCACAATAGCACTTTGGTTTCTTACCAACGGTATAAATCTTCTCCATGGCTGTTCTCTTTCATCTCTTTGGGGATCACGATTTGAATTTGAGGAAGGTGATAAATCTCACTGTAGTTTTGATTTGTACTTTTCTGATAGTTAGTGACTCTGGATTTGTGACATAAGTCTGTTAGATCTCTTCTTGGCCTGCGAAATGTCAGTGTAGGACTTTGCCCTCCTTTTAATCAGATTGTTCGGCCTTTTGAAAGTGCTCAGTCAACAAGCACTTGTTCACCAGCTGAGATTACTCTGTCTCCACTGTAATTCACTTTGAATGTAATTAAATCAATGACTGCTTCATATTGTGTGATAAAATATTAATTTCATTAAATATGTATCACTTGAAAAACATACCTTGAAAAACAGCTAAGGCTCTAAGTCAACATATCATAGAGATATCTGCACATCCATATTTATTGCTGTACTATTCATAGCATCCAGTAAATGGAATCAGCCTAGATATCCATCAATAGATGAATGAATTAAGAAAATGGGGTACATACACACAATGGATTTTTATGCAGCTATGAAGAAAAATGAAATGACATTTGGCAGGATGATAGATGTGATTTAAAAAACCACTACATTAATTGAAATAATCTAGGTTCAAAAATATCACTACTGCATGTTTTTTCTTATATGCAGATCCTAGATATAAAATGATAGGTGTGTCACTCAGGTGGTGTCAAGCATGGGCTCCCTCTTGTTGCATGGACCTCAAGTTCAACCAGTCATTGGTTGGCCACTCCTGCAAATGGCCAGGAGCCAGAGGCTGGATATCCCAGAAACCTAGGATAATGATAAACGTAACTGGCCAAAACAAAAACAACAACAACAACAACAACAACAAAAATTCAATGAAATCATTCTAATGATATTCTTCTGTACACATAGACTGGTGCCAAGCCAAATCATTATCAGAGAAGCTTCATCCAGCAGCTGATGGGAGGAGATTCAGAGACCCACAGCCAAATGCTAGGCAGAACTTAGGGAACCCCATGAAAGAGAAGGATGAAAATAGGAATGATTGTAGAAGCCAGAAGGGTTGAGGACACCAGGAGAGCATAGCCCACAGAATCAATTAACAGGGCCCATAGATGCTCACAAAGACTGAGGGTATAATCATAGAGCTTGTGTGGGTCTTAACTAGCTCTTCTGCATATATGGTATGGCTGTATAGCTTGGTGTTCTTATGGGACTTCTAATAGTGGGAGTGGGGGTGTGACCCTTTTCTGTTCCTGCTCTTGGGACACTTTTCCTCCTACTGAGTTGCCTCTTCTAGCCTTGATATGAGGATTTGTACCTAGCTTTATTGTAACTTGTTATGCCATGTTCAGTTAATATCCCTGGGAGGCCTGCTCTTTTCTGAAGGGAAATGGAAGAGGAATGGAACTTTGGGAGAGGTGAGGTGTAGGGGGGTGGGTACAAGGAGGAGTGAAGAGGGGAAACTACTGTTGGATGTAATGTATGAGAGAAGAATAAATTTAAAAATGATAAGAGTATATGCATTTACATATATATATATATATATACGTTTATATACATCTGTATGTGATAGAACTATAAAGAGGATTAGCAGCAAGGAGGAAGATATCTTAAAGAAGACGTGAAATGCAAAGGAAAAATACATGTAATAGGAAGGCAGAAGGGATGTCTTATTAGGGAAAGACCTAGGGCCAGCTGGAGTGGGAAAGGGGCATTTGGGGGACAATGGGGGGTGGAAATGAATGACAGCAGGATTCCGTAACAAAATGTATCAACATGCCTAAGACTGCAATAAAATAGAGAATCATATTTTTGATAGATTTTTTTTCAAGGGTCAGAGGTGAGTTTTATAAGGGTAGATTAAGATCTTAGAACATGTTAAGTTGCAATTTCAGGACAGGATCTATATTTTTAAGAATTCATATTGCCAAACTATCTGCAAGATGTCTGACTTAAGCAGTAACCCTTAAACATTGAGTTGGGAATGAGAAGATGTCACAGCAGATCCTGGGTTCCCGCTATGGAGGAACAGTACTCTATGCAAGAATCAGTCAGCCTCCTCTGGAACACAACCGACTCCAGGGGCTCAGGAGAGTCAGAGATCCAGAAATATGTGGATACTAAAAAGTCATATTCAAAACTTTGCTTCACTGGCCACTACAAAGAGCAGCACCAAAGACTGTTAGGACAGGAGTGTGTATTTTAAAGAATAAGACCTTCAACATGATGAAAAGCACTCACCCCTTTCCTGCTTCTTGCATTTTGAGTGCATGGAGGGAGTTGCTAGCCTTTGTCTTGCTTATAACTTTCAGCCATTAGTCACACTGCTAGTGCAACAATTTAAATCTATTTGGAATCTATTTCACTTATGCCTAGATCCTAAGTTCTAGTACTAGATAGTGTGTCAGTTACCTTCTTTTTTGACTTGACAAAATACCTTACAACCCAACTTAAGAAAGGAAATCTGGGCCGGGCGGTGGTGGCGCACGCCTTTAATCCCAGCACTCGGGAGGCAGAGCCAGGTGGATCTCTGTGAGTTCGAGGCCAACTTGGGCTACCAAGTGAGTCCCAGGAAAGGCGCAAAGCTACACAGAGAAACCCTGTCTCAAAAAACCAAAAAAAAAAAAAAGAAAGGAAATCTTTATCCTGTGTCACAGTAGGAGGAGGGAGTTGTCATTCATAGCAGAGAAGATTCCCTTATTGTGTGAGCACATATATCACATTGTGTCCACAATCAGGAAACACAAGATGTATCTTCCCTCTTCTTTAAAACTTTCTGGATACATTCTTACAAATTACCCAGTAGTATGTCTTCAAGTTAACAACCATGATTAGATAGATAAATGTTACATAGATAGATAAATGATAGATGATAAACCAATAGATAGATGATAGTTAGGTAGATAAATAGATAGATAGATAGATAGATAGATAGATAGATAGATAGATAGATAGAAGATAGGTAGATAGATCATAGAGAAATGATAGATAGGCAGATGAGAGAAGACAGATATTCTAATTACACAAACGTTAAGACTTAAGTAGTCCTTCAAAGATCATAAATTATTTTTCCATGAATTTTTTCAATGCACAATATTATTTTGTTGTGTTCAAAATGTACATTTTCATTATACATTTTGTATTATTGTAAATCATCTAAGTAGCAGAAGACTGTTAGTATTCTACTATAAAAAGAGGGACATTTGGGACACTATTTTTCACCCAGACATTGAGATTACTTTTTATATTTTATCATGTCACAGCAGTTTCAAAAATTGATAGCAAGCACTTTATCGCCGTCATTGAAAAAGCAGCAGGATTCTCAGTTTGGTGCCAAATTGTAGCCATCCACTCATTTGCCATTTGGCAAAGGATTTCATCCATTTCATCCACTATCACTGTCCCCTAGCAACTATTACTGATCACCTTTCAATTTCCTAATTCCAGAAACCTAGGAAACATAGGTTACCATAGAAATTATGTCTCCACTCACACATAATTTAACTCTTCTATGCTATTTTAACCAGAAGATCTCAGATTTGATCACTCCTCAGCTACAATCATAATAGTTCCTGTAAGGAATTCACACTTGCAGGATCCTGCCCTGGATGAAGTTGCAATTTATCTGACCAAGTTTTGCAGTAATTTGCATTTGCCTAGAGTTGCTTCTCTGGATGACACTTGAGCACCTGCAGACTTGCTCAAGTGCAGACACTTGTTGAATTTAACTGGAGTGAGAACTGGCAATCCTCATTTTTGACTGGGGCTGGATTGATTCTGATGCCCTTATCCTCAAGTAGCCCTTTGAGATACAAAGAGGTATAGAATTTCTTTTGTTACTTTTTAGAAATTGTTGGGGTTTTTTATTGACATATCTCATCTTTGGAAACAATTTCTACTTTTCCTTTTCCACTTAAAGATGCTAATGATTCTATTAATTTAGAAACCTGAAACAAAGTAGATTAAATGACATCCTGGGAAACATCTCCCAGTCATATGTCTTTATGCCATTAATACCTCCTTTAAGAAAAGAAAAGTCAGTGCCAACTTCCTAGAATTTAAAGAACAACCCATATCATTGGTGTAAATTTAGCTAACATTACTCATATTTTAACTTTTGCCACCAAAGTTCCTCCAATATAGCCTTGAGAAAAAGAGCTATTGCTTATAGTGAAACTGCTTATTTGTAATTCCCAAACACAGAGTTCATTTAAATTTATTTTCACTTGGCTTAAAATTCAAAAAGAAAGTACTACTTTTCAAATAATGTTGGTATCTGGTTTTGCAATCATTATTCTCTGGTAAACTTGTGAAGTATTATTTCTACAAAATTGTCCTCAAAGTAAATACAAATGGAGGTGTAGGGGCTGGGGAGATAGCTCAGTCAGTGAGCCAATTGTCCTACACCAGGGTGAGGACCTAAGAACCAGAACCCACATTTGTTAGCTGTCAGTGGTGGCAGCCCTTACAGTCCACAGCTGGGAAGGCAGAGACAGGAGGCTCCCTAGAATTTACTGAGCAGCCAGCTAATTCTGATCTGCAAGCCCTGGGGTTGTGGGAGATCCTGTCTCAGAAGACAAGCTGGAGGGCACCTTAAGAACATTGCCCATGCACATATGTGCTCATATACCCAAACAAGACATGCAACTTCACACAAATGGACATGCAAACACACACACACACACACACACACACACACACACACACACACACACACACGTGTATAAATGCATAGGCATCTCAGTCTTTTGGAGGCAGGATGATTCCCCAAACTAAAAGTATAGATTACTTTCCTCAATATTTTTACAACACATCTGACATAAAAAGCTTGAGGAAGGAGAATTTTGTGGCTTACAGTTTCAGAAGAAATAGTCCATCATGACTGTGATGAGAAGGGATAATATTTGAATAGCTCATGGGAATAGAAGCAGGGCTGACCTATGACCCTTAAACACCCACCTCAAGTGATCTGCCACAAGTAACAGTGCCTTTTGTCCCGAAGAACATGCATCTCCTCCAAATAGCATTAGTAGCTGGGGAACAAATATTCAAACACATGATCCTGTGTGAGACACTTCACATTTGTCTTAATTTCCTTTCTACCATTGTGACAAACAACCATGACAAAATCAACTTATAAAACAAAAATTCTATTGAGGCTCATGGTTCCAAATGGTGAGTCCCTGACCATCATAGCAGGAAGCATGGCAACAGGTAAGCAGGCATGACCCTGGAGCAGTAGCTGAGAGTTTACATCTGATCCAAAAGTATGAGGCAGCAAGAGAGAAAGAGATGATAAAAGATGGCGTTTGAAATCTCAAAGCCTGACTCTGGTGATGCACCTCCTCAAACAAGATCACACTTCCTAATCCTTCTCAGACAGCTCCACCAACTGCAGAACAAGCATTCAAATACATGAGCCTATGGGGGCCATTCTCATTAAAATCGCCACAGCATTGAAACCTCAACATCAAGGAAACAGAGCTTGAATGAAATCCCTCTTCTCGGTCTAGCTGAAGAAGTACTAGTGAAGATACCAAAATTGACAGATGAGATTTGAGGATGAACCAATCATCATAGACTCCCATTGCTGGATCTATAGCAGCTAGCTATACACTTTGAATTCTAAATTTCTGTAACCAAATCTTCAGAGACTGAAACAAAGGATTTAAAACAAGAAAATCAAATAAACAACTCAGCCCTTGCATCTCCCAAATGCAGTCACACAAATAGTGTTAGATACGGCTTGTTCAATGACTTGACAGCAATGACAACTCTAATGTGAATCAATAGACATTCTAAAAAATATGAAGTCACAGCATCTTGAACCTCTGTGCAAATATCATAAATTATGGCTTTAAGAAGCAAGAAGCCAAGGCAGATGAACCACACCAAACTCCTCTTTTTATTCATTTTGCTTTAGGTTCTTACTTTCGACATAACATCTGTCACACCCTAGTCCGCTAAAGCAATCCTCAAAGATTCCAATAATGGAGATAAAAGAGAAAAATGACTACTGAGATGTGTTTAAATAATGTGTGTGCTTTTTAAAAGTTTCATGGGCTTAAGAAAGGTGGTATTTTCCTTTCTGAATGATGAGCTTTGCTTTTGTAGCTTATGTAGAAAGGCTGTGTCCAGAAAAGTCTCTGTTCCTAGGAACCCAGCTCTACTGAGAGGTTAGGAACTTCACTGATACCTTTTCTTCTTCAGAAGCAAGTTTTGGAGACCTATAAGGTTTAGCTAGAGCTGGGCATTTAAAGCAGTCGATCATTGTTCTCATAAAGTGACTCCTTCTGCCAATCTATTGGTATCTTTTTTCTGCCTCAAGGCTTGCCTTTTAATGATCATATCAGCATTTATGCTCATGTTTAGACTGAAAGCAACTAACAATGGGTAAGGCATATAATGTTCTTTTTAACATTGGAACACATTAATGGCTACAACTGCTCCTCTATAGATTTGGAAGGCGGGTGTCAAGAATCAGTTTGTCATTTTCATTCCAGATTTGTCAAAAATGTGCAGAACTCTGAAATGTTTGCCTTTAAGAACCGTAGGCATTGGGTATGTAATACCTTGAAATACAAGACACTTTTGTAAAAAATGGAATATTTCCATATATTATAACTGCACCTACATGTATATTTTAAAGATTAACGGAGGCAACAGCAAAGTAGCCTAAATCCTCATTAAGACGTAACACTACAAGTGATTTAGAAGACACTAATGTATTTGATAGCACATCCACCCACCTCCTTCCACTAAATGTAACTCCTTTCCTACTGAGGTGAGCATGCTTATCTTATTTTCCTTTATAATTTTGGCATCTTATACATGTGCTCTTAGCACTTAATTCTTTGATCATACTTACTCTTGAAATTTATATAAATGGAATTACATCATATGAATTTTTGAGCCATCTATATTTCCTGCATGACTGTGTTTGTGACATTCATCTCTGGTGTTGCTGACAGCAGTGCTCATTTATTTTATCATTGACTATGTTTTTGAATGATAATATTTCCTACTTTACATATCTACTATAATCTGTTAAGACCTATGCTGCTATGAATTTGCTTGAACACATCTTCTGGAATTCATGAAGAGGTTTTTATAATTCATTAAAGTCTAATGATAGAATTGCGAGGTCTAAAAGTCTGTGTGTTTCCCATTCAGACATGATCAGGCTGTTTCCTGAAGAAGCCTGTCAACTTACAATCCATCACACAGTATATGCAAGTTTTCAGTTAATATATATGCATTCCAATGTTTGTAGCCTATAGACTAAATGATTGCTAGTCTAGTGTGTGTTGTATGACATTTCCTTGTATATTTTCTATTTGTACCTGAGTCTCTTTTTACTTACTTATTGTTAATTTAATCTTTTTTTTCTCTAATGCATCATTCAAAACTTTGGTTTAACTTTCTATTGAATTCTTTGTACTTCTCTTCTAGATATTAACATTTTCTCTATGTTAAGGGATAGAACTATGTTCTCTGAGTTTGTTGCTTAGCTTATAATATCCTTAAGAGGAAAATAGTGTTAAGAGTGGACATTTATTTTCACTTTACGTGCATGACTGTTTTAATTAATGTATGAAAGTACACTGTATGTGTGTTATACCTGAGAAGGCCAGAAAAGGCAGTAGTTCCCCAGGAAATGAAGTCACAGACAGTTGTCAGATGCTGTGTGGGTGCTGGCAACCCAATCTAGGTCTTATTGAAATTAAATGGTCTTACCCACTGAGCCTTTTCATTAGCCTTTGTTGGTTCTCTTTTTAATATTTATTTTAATTTTATGTGTATGAATGGTCTGAAGCACGCATGTTTATGTACCACATGCATACTTGGTGCTAACAGAGTCCAGAATAAATCACTGAAACTCCCACAACTGGAATAGCAAGTGGTTGTGAGTCATCATGTATATGCTGGGAACCAAACTCAGGTTCTTTGTAAGAGCAGCAAGTGCTATTAACTGTAAATCATTTCTGCAGCCCCTGAATATGTTTTCATATTTTGCTTATATAGAGGGGTTTTTTTTGTTTGTTTGTTTGAGACAAGGTAGTTCAAACTGGCCTGGAACTCAGCTGACAAGATTGGCCTCCAGGCATCTTCCGATATTCCTCTCTCATCTTCCCCAATTCTGGGATTACAGGAATGTGCCACAGCATAGAATTTGTGTTTTCGATATAGCCAAATTTATGACTGTACATTTTAATTTCCACAATTAGTTTCAAATTCTCCTCAGAATTGATCTTTTTGTATGGTAGAAGCTTAAAAAATATTTTTGAAGCACTGGCATTATATAATGTAATGAGCATTTCTACTCACAGTAGAAATCTGTCAAGGAACATATGCACACCAGTGTGCTCATGTATGTACATGCACATGTGTGTGCATGCCTGTGTGTGTGTGTGTGTGTGTGTGTGTGTGTGTGTTTGTGTCTATGTATGTATATCTACGAATCTCTTTCTAGGCTAATTTAATTATAATAGTCAATTTGTCTGTCTAAATGCCATTTTAACTAGAGAAGAAGACATAGCACAGGAAAAGGAGTTGAAAACACACATATTTTCAAATTAATTTCATGGCTGGTTATGACTTAGATGTTGTAGCCATTTTTTTCACACCAGAAGCATCACACCACAGACTGGGCAGAACTTCAAGGTAGATCAACAGGACCGGTTACATAACTTGTAACATCCAAGGGAGAGTGAACATGTAGGAACTTCTACTTTAAACTATAATTTCAAGATGGGGACAGAAGAGCATGAAACCTAGACTGGAATGTTTCTGAGAATGGGGACCTGCGCAACCCAGTCCTACTGGCAAGGTGTGATAACACGGCTCTCTTTTATGTGACACCCAGAAAGTGAGCCAAGAGCCAATCGCATCTTCTTGCAGAAATAAATGTTTAATCAGGAATGAAAATCACATTGAAGCAATTAAACATCTATCCTAGAATCAGGCAGAATTGCAAACTTCCAGCTGAATTTAACGCTAGCAAATATATCTGTAGAGACAAATGTTCCTGGTAAGGGCCACGCTCTATGGAACACTCTTTTGAGATTTGATACTGTGATACCCCAGCACGAATATGCTCTTTATAGATTCCGGCTGTGTTTTCTTTATGGCACTTTAAATGAATGCTGGAAGAAGTTTATAGTCTCAAGTACTAGCTTCTGAGCCAGGAGTACTTAAGTGAAAGACTACTTGAATAGGTGCCTGTGGTTATATCCTCTTACAGCCTCTTATTCAATACATTTTTGTACTTCCAAAATAATAAACAATTCCATGTTATTTAAGTTTGACTCAATTGGGCATGGGATACTTTAAATAATGCCTCTATTATTCAGCATTGTAAGGAACTGGAGTGTTGCATGTATCTGAAATTTAAAGAATATAAAAATTATAATTTAATATTCAAAAGTGCAAGTTTTTAACATTCTCTTTTTCTGTGTTAAGTAACAAAGCTGGCTTAGTCTTCTGAGTTAGTGCCTTACCTTACTAAACACAGCATTTCAAACATGAATTTCCATCTCCTTGATTATTTGTGGTCATCATTCTGAACATTAATAACTGGGACCTGTTTACCATGGATGCACTTAAACTGCCTTTTTTTGAATATTTTTTTTATTATTTTACAATACAATTCAACTTTACATATCAGCCATAGATTCTCCCCGTTCTCCCTCCTCCCGTCCCCCCCGCCTCCCCCCCCCCCACCCCCCATTTCCATCTCCTCCAGGGCAAAGACTCCCCCGAGGGTTGAGATCAACCTGGTGGACTCAATCCAGGCAGGTCTAGTCCCCTCCTCCCCGGCTGAGCCAAGGGTCTCTACTAAGCCCCAGGTTTCAAACAGCCAATTCATGCACTGAGCACAGGACCCAGTCCAACTGCCTGGATGCCTCCTAAACAGATCAAGCCAATCAACTGTCTCACCTATTCAGAGGGCCTGATCCAGTTGGGAGCCCCTCAGCCATTGGTTCACAGTTCATGTGTTTCCATTTGTTTGGCCACTTGTCTCTGTATTCCATCCATCCCTGGTCCCAACAACTCTTGCTCACATAAACCCTCCTCCTTTTTGCAAATTGGACTCCTGGAGCTCCACCTGGGGCCTGACCGTGGATATCTGCATTCAGTTCTCTCAGTCATTGGATGGGATTTCTAGCATGACAATTAGGGTGTTTGGCCATCCTATCACCAGGGTAGGTCAGATCGGGCTATTTCTCGACTATTGCCAGCAGTCTATTGTGGGGGCATCTTTGTGGATTTCTGTGGGCCTCTCCCGCACTTTGCTCCTTCTTATTCTCATGTGGTCTTCATTTACCATGAACATTCCTTGTGTTCCCTCTCTGTTCTTGATCCAGTTGGGATCTCCCGCTCCCCCAAGTTCTCTTTCCCTCGTCCCTCGCCCCTCATTACCCCCACTCATGTCCAGACTGTTCATGTAGATCTCATCCATTTCTCCGTCATTGGGCAATCCCCGTGTCTTTCTTGGGGTCCTGTTTTCCAGGTAGCCTCCCTGGTGTTGTGAGTGGCCGTCCAGTCATCCTTGTTCCACAACTAGTATTCTCCTATGAGTGGGTACATACCATGTTTGTCTTTCTGAGTCTGGGTTACCTCACTCAGGAGGATTTTTTCTAGATCCCTCCATTTGCCTGCAAACCTCATGATGTCATTGTTTTTCTCTGCTGAGTAGTATTCCATTGTATATATGTACCGCAGTTTATTTATCCATTCTTCGGTTGAAGGGCATCTAGGTTGTTTCCAGGTTCTGGCTATTACAAATAATGCTGATATGAACATAGCTGAGCAAGTGCCCTTTTGATTACTTCTTCTACCCTTTCAACCCTTGTTACATTGTCAGCTGAGACTTGAGTGTATTCTTGTGATTCGGGGGTATCTTTGGTGCTAATTTGCTTTCCTTAATGTACTGTGGACCAAGAATCACTTCATAATTTGTAAATATCCTGCATCAAATGAAAGTCAGAAGTTTAAAAGAAAATCAATCTAGAATGAAATGTCAGAATTTTAGTGGTAGGCTCTGTTGTCTTTTAGATTGCTAGCAAATCTCTGTCTTTAGGTTTAGATTTACTGCTTGGCACAGCCTGTGCCTAAGAAAGAGCCACAGTGAAACATATGGCATTGTAATCACTAGTGAAGACTTTGCATTTGGCTTATTCATTCTCAGCTTGCAGACCCTTTCTTCTGCTGCTGTTGATTGTACTATCCTTCTGCTGAATTACTGTAATTCCAATGCCCAAATGAGCATCCAGTAGTTGAGGTTAATTTGTTCCTGCATATGTAAAATTATAATAACAACTGTTATTGTATCTGCAAGGAATTCCTATGCCTAGAAATAAGTTGATTTAGCCATACAACAAATACAAAAAATAAGAAATCTTACTCATCAGTATCTTCTAGATCATAAAACTGAGTCCCAGAGATGTTATAGAAAATCACACATGTTTATAAATCCAGGAAGAGCTAATGCGCTTGAGCATTTTCAATGGCATTGGATTGTGCCAATTGGAGATTCTCAGCAAACACTACTTTAATAAATAAATGTTATCTGCAGTCTGTTTTCAAAACACCAGATGTTTTACCAACATAAAGAGTGAGCAGGGATCATGAAGTTAGGAAAAAGAAGCCCTGAGAATATCTTTGGTTTTCGTTTAAATGTTTGCACTTTCTATTACAGAGATATTATCATGAATGAATCCAATAAATATTAAAATTTTAAAGGGGATTCTAATTCAGTGTCTCAGAATAATCTATTACATCACATAATAGTAAGAAAATGAGATAATCTAAGATGTACACCTAAAATTCTTGTGAATATAACAAATAAATAATCTGCTATCATAGGCAGTTTTTATAACAACATCACCTATTAAGTCAGAAATGTCAGATTTCTGACAGTACAAACTGCTGAAAGAGATGAGATGGTATGTTTCCCATTAAGATTCTGATATTTACAAGGCTTAATTTATATTGAAATATTTCAAGAAGAAAAAAAATCCACAAGTCCTTTACTTGTCTGTGAATTGGGCGCTCCATGAAAAACTCACTGGCACACTATCTGGTCTTGTCAAGAGGCAGTGGGTAAAACATCTAACACAACATGTTCCAGGTACAGCCGGTGAATGTTTTTCTCTGACTTTCACCCCATTTCAAAGTCTTTTTTTTTTCCTTGGGTTTTTTTGTTTTTTTGTTTTTTGTTTTTTGAGACAGGGTTTCTGTGTGTAGTTTTGGTGCCTGTCCTGGATCTCCCTCTGTAGACCAGGCTGGTCTGGAACTCACAGAGATCTGCCTGGCTCTGCCTCCCGAGTGCTGGGATTAAAGGCGTGCGCCACCGGCTCAAAGCCTTGTAAAAGAAACAAGAACCCCAGTCTCAGAGCAGGAATAAAACAATACAGCCTATGTCATCGCTCTTGTACCCTGACCAGATGTTGATGGCAAGACCCTTCTGCTGAAGACACCACACACTTTGGACAAAGGACATGAAGATATCAATCTGGTAATTACCTGGAAGCTTCTTCTCTGCTGTCCAGCTTTCAAGCACTGGGAGATGGTAAGAAAGGCTTTGGGGGGAGAAAGTCTTTAATATACTTACCCAGCTGTGAGCCCTAGGAGCTATAATAATGACTGGTCTGGCAGTATATGAGCATTGGTACAAGATTTGCATAATGTTAAGGAGGAAACCAACAGCTTTCTAATTGGACTTAAGGCCACTTAGAGAAGAGGGAACCCATACCTAGTACTGTAGACCTGACAAGAATCCCTAGCTAGTGAGGTCACAGGACCCACAGAAGAGCCTCCTATAACTACTTTGCGAAAAGGATACACAGTGTCAAGATGCCTTCTAAATATTTATCATCACACCCACAGATCAATACAGTCTTCATCCCTCATCAAAAAAGCTTCTTTATGCAACAGTTAACAGTTAACACAGAGACTCACCCTGATCAAAAGGTAAAGACTAAATGGATGAGGAGTGCTCGGCCCTAAGTGGGATCTTGCTATCTCACACCTACCAACACAGCTCAGGAAGCACCACTGAAACAGGAACAGAAACCTTATAAATGTCGGAGGTTAGGGAAGACTTTCTATAGAGTGTCTTGTGTAAGTGACATGACTGTCACACTCATGAATTCACAACATCTGTGGTTGCCTCCATAAAAAACCTGCAAAAGCCAGACCTAGTTAATATTCTAGGATGGGGATGAGAGTGACTCATAAGCTCCCTGCTGCAGAATATTATGTTTATGTTGCATTTGTTTAACTCTGTAAAGCTGTGTTACAGTGCCTGTGTAAAACACCTGATGTTCTAATAAAAAGCTGAATGACTAATAGTGAGGCAGGAGAAAGGATAGGCAGGGCTGGCAAGCAGAGAGAATATACAGAAAGAGAAATCTGGGAGAAGAAGGAAGAAGGAGGAGGACACTAGGGGCCACCCACCCAGCTACACAGCCAGCCATGGAGTAAGAGTGAAAGAAAGAATTACAGAAGAGAAAGGTAAAAGCCCAGAGGCAAAAAGTAGATGGGATAATTTAAAGTTAAGAAAACCTGGCAAGAGATATCCACGGTCAGGCCCTGGGTGGAGCTCCGGGAGTCCAATTGGCGAGAAGGAGGAGGGTTTATGTGAGCTAGAGTTGTTGGGACCAGGGATGGATGGAATACAGGGACAAGTGGCCAAACGAATGGAAACACATGAACTGTGAACCAATGGCTGAGGGGCCCCCAACTGGATCAGGCCCTCTGAATGGGTGAGACAGTTGATTGGCTTGATCTGTTTAGGAGGCATCCAGGCAGTTGGACCTGGTCCTGTGCTCAGTGCATGAATTGGCTGTTTGAAACCTGGGGCTTAGTAGAGACCCTTGGCTCAGCCTGGGAGGAGGGGACTGGACCTGCCTGGGCTGAGTCCACCAGGTTGATCTCAATCCTTGGGGGAGTCTTTGCCCTGGAGGAGATGGAAATGGGGGGTGGGCCGGGGAGAGGGGGGCAGGGTGGCAGGAGGGGTAACGGGGGGATCTATGACTGATATGTAAAGTTGAATTATATTGTAAAATAAAATAAAAAAAATAAAAATAAAAAAAATCTCTATGTAAGCAACTCTGTGGACAAGCATTATGCTAGGTACTTTAAAAAGTTCAAAGATGAATCATCACTGTTACTACCTCTAAGAATTTATAGAATAGTATATGATTAGTT
Organism: Peromyscus nudipes; assembly: GCA_902168325.1. Taxonomy (NCBI): domain Eukaryota; kingdom Metazoa; phylum Chordata; class Mammalia; order Rodentia; family Cricetidae; genus Peromyscus; species Peromyscus nudipes. The sequence goes on along the minus strand of CABHPH010153124.1, from coordinate 17,806 downwards.
ACAGTCAAGGCTCATAGATGAAAATTTTTTTCTGTACTAGAAAAGAATGTGTTAAATTATATTTAGCAAGTATGGATAAAGCCATGTGAATAGTTTAGGGCACAGATTCTGAAATGTAGTTCAGAACTGTAGAACTGTAGCATTGTAGAAGAATTAAGAGAAGAGGTGAACTTTGTATTTGGTTTTGATGAGTAAAGATTTTTAATGCCAAAAAAAAAAAAAAGAAAAAAAAGAAAACCTGGCAAGAAACAAGCCAAGATAAGGCTGGACATATATAATTAAGAATAAGCCTCTGCATGTGATTTATTTGGGAGTTGAGTGGCAGGCCCCCTAAAAGGGCAAAACAACCAACAACAGCTCCCACCCCAGAGAAGGAGTGATTGGCAGTTTATGTCTGCTGAGGAGGCTGAATTTCATTTACCTCATGGGTGTGAGCCCTTTGCTCTAAGGGAATGCTCTAAGCCTGTGTATATGCAGTCACCACTAATTGGACTCAGTGGTTGTAACAACTTTTTAAAGAAGACACAAAGTTGGTAGAGAGGATCTAGATATATTGTATACATGTATGAAATTTCAAAACAATAAAAAACTGAAATGTAACTAATGGAAACTGAGGTCTGTGTGTTTGTGTGTGTGCGTGTGTATGTGTATATGTGTGTGTGTGTGTGTGTGTGTGTGCACATGAGCAGATGTGTGCAGGTATGCATATGTGAATGTGTGTCCATGTATTTATGTACACATTGCATGTATATGCGTGTATGTGTGTGTGTGTGTGTGTGTGTGTGTGTACATACATGTGTATATGTGTATGCATGTGAACTCACATGTTCTGGATTTGCTTAATTTGATTCATTTTATATATTTGCTTTAGGTTTATCACTTTTTAAACTTTCTAATCTTTCTGTATGTCAGACATCCCTTTACCATGTTGCTTTCATGTTAGAGTCTAATTCTACAAGACACTCATTCTGGGTCCCCACAGTTTTGTGATGATTCTAAATATATGAGATGAAGTATCTTATTGGCTCAACTGGAGTCAGCTATTCTATACTACTCTTTATGAGCTTATGGTGAGTTTTTGTGAAGCATGCAATGACATCTTCAGACTTGGGTTTCTCTTCACATGAGTATCATTGGCTAGAGTGCTGCTGGATACACGTAGCATGAGAATTACTATGGAATACTGCTGTGAAAGCATCCACCTAATATGTTTATAGAAACACATCATTAGAAACATTTCTTCCATAGATTGAATCTGAATTCTTAGCTATTTCCCAAGCCACAAAGTCAATGAACCAAAGTATCTTCTCTGGCCCCTAACAAATTTGAAAATTAAAAAAAAAAAATCATAGTCCAAGTCAAGTATTTAGTGCAGTTGAAGGTCACCTTCCTTGCTTGTTGTGTTAAGGCTATCTGAATAAAAGAAGTGACATATTAATAAGGATGCTACTTGTCTGTTGCCACCTAACAAATTACTACAAAGCAACAGCTTGAAACAGCAAATTATTATTTCCTAGTGACTATGAGTAAGGAATCCAGAATTTTCTGCATTGGACATTTCAAGGTTACTTGTTTCTTAAGGTTTCATTCAAAGCATGTATCAGGGCTGTAGTCATTTCACAGGCAATGTGGGGGAGATCCACTTCAGAATTTATTTGTGGTACAGACAGTAGGCTCTCCGGTTTTTTGTTGTTGTTTGTTTGTTTGTTTTTCTGTCATGTGAGTTTCTCCAGTAGTAATTCATCACACATTGTGGGTAGCCAGCTGTTTACATTATTAGGAATAAAGGCACTTTATAAAATAGAGTAAGCAATATACTGTGGAAATCAACTTTTCTGTTCTTCCTCTTTTATCAGCTATAAACTCTTACTACTTTTTTTCTAAATAATCAACAGACCTCTTTCAGTTCTCAAATGTATTGTTAGTTGTCATTCATTTTTGTCTGTTTTTGGAAATGTTCTTCCTACTATGTAAAGTCATTTAGTTCTATTATGTAAAGTCATTTCTTGCTAAGAACATGATTATAAGAATAATGTGGTGATATATTTGTAATGTAAGAAATAAAGCTTGTCTGAGAATCAGAGGACATAGCCAGCCACAGTTAGCCACAAAGGCCAGGCATTGGTGGCACACACCTTTAATCCTAGCACTTGGGAGGCAGAGGTAGAGATCTGTCTGGATTTCTGTGAATTCAAGGCCACACTGGGCTACATGAGATTAATCCAGCACTTAGGATCACACACCTTTAATCCCATCACTAGGAAGGTTGAGATGAAAAGTGATATGGCTGGGCAGAGAAGGGAATATAAGGCAGGAGGAGACAGGAATTTGCTCTCTTACAGAGGCCCTGTCAGGCTGAAGAGTTGGTGAGGTAGGAGATGGTAGCTGTGGCTTGCTTTGTTTCTCTGATCTTTCAGCTTTCACTCTGATATCTGGCTCTGGGTTTTTATTGTAAGATCATTTAGGATTCATGCAATAAATAATAACTCAGTTTTTCATCATCTAAATGTCTAATTGTAATCTTGAGGACATGGAGAATTTGATAAATAGTTAGCACATCAGACTTGATGAAGATCTGTGTAAATGGATGATTTTTTTGTTTCAACCACCTAGTCCCAAATAACCACTTTGAGGCTTATATTAATTGTAAATGCTTTACCAATAGCTCAGGCTTGTTACTAACTAGCTCTTACCTTTTAAATTAACCCATATTCCTTGTATATGCTATGCCACGTGGCAGTACCTTTATTAGCATGGCATGTTTATCTCCTGCTCCCTCTGCATCTGGCTGGCAACTCCCAACTCCACCCTTCTCCTTCCCATCATTCTTAGTTTGGTCACTCTGCCTATACTTCCTGACTGGATACTGGCATATCACAATTTTATTAAACCAATTCAAGTGACAAATCTTTACAGTGTACAAGAGGATTTTTCCACAGCATTTCTTCCTTTTTGTCTAACTAAAAAGGAAGGTTTTCATTTTAACGTAGTAAGATTATATACAACAAAGAACAGTTATCAAGTAAGAATTACAGTTACAATATTCAGCCTATTTGTATTTAACAAAATCAGAGAAAATATTTAATTATCCATCCTATCTTAGTGAGTCCAAAGTTTTATATCTAATTTACCTTACAGTGGAGGCACATTTACCACTAGCTCTGGGAGCCATGTTTACCACTCCAACTCTGGGATGTTTCTGAGTCCATGTCACCACTAAGTAATGTGCCACCTGCTGCTTATGAACTCCATTTAAGTGTTTGGTAGCAAGGACTCTTACAAGAGCCAGCTGTTTTTGTCCCTGACACTGAGCCAGGAAGCAGTCTATTAAAGGAGTCTCACCTCTGCTTGCTGCTGGCAAACAGAGCCCACCCAAGAAAATGCAGCTACCAGGAAGCCTTGCTTGACTCTGTTCTTGTATGCCTAGAATCCTTTTTTAAGCTTTTGTCAGATTTTATGCAGAAATTCTGGCCCCACATTGGAATACCATATGTAAATGGACATGTTTTGACCCAACCACCTGGTCCCACATAATCATTCTGAGGCATATATTAATTGTAAGTGTTCTGCCAATAGCTCAGGCTTATTACGTACTAGCTCTTTTAAGTTAACCCATATCCTTATTTGCACTCTGCCACATGGAGGTACCTTATTAGCATAGCAAGTTCATCTATTGTTCCCTCTGTGTCTGGCTTGTGACTCCTGACTCCACCCTTCTCCTTCCTATCTTTCTTATTTGGTCACCCCACCTATACTTCCTGCCTGGCTACTGGCAAATCAGCATTTTATTAAACCAATTTGAGTGACAAATTTTTACAGTGTACAAGAGTGTACAAGATTCCACAGCAGATCTGTGTCCAACTGTTTACAATGCTGTTAAATATGTACACAAGCCCAGGAAGATCCACAAAGGACCAAAACTTCAGAACAAGGATATCCAATCATAAAAAGGGGAGCATGCCATATGCCAGAGGCAAATGAGAAAAATATTGCTCAAGTGGAGCACAGGAACACAGAACAGGAGAGTAGGTATTGGGGTGGAGAAGAGCATATGGAGAGGTTAAAATTGTAGACTGGGTAAACTAAGAAGTTTGGCATTTACCTTGAAGCAGATGCAATTTGTTGCCATATGAGAATGATATAATCATATTTTTAATCTCTGTAAGAAGAGCAAAATACAGTGAAGATTTCTGTAGAGAGCTGAAATGGGTAGAGGGTAGAGCATTCTAAGAATGTCCTCATGTTATTTCAGGAGTGTGGACTCCAGCTTCAAAAGTTGCACACCCTTGGCTATTATTTGCAGGAAGTCAGAAAAGGAGTGTGACATCATGTCTCCTCAGAAGATTTTCCCAATTACCCATAACTTTGGGGAGTGGTTCTCTATTTTGTGTCACAGTGTGCTTGCAATCACTGCACAGTTGGTCAGAATTCCAGATTAAACTTTTAGGTACCTTGAATCAGTGTTGATTGAATCACAGGTTTAGGACCTACCAAGTCCATATAAGCATCCCATAAGGATATGTTGAACACACAAATAAATAGAAGCTACTGTATTAGACTTGTCAAGCAGATATATAATATATACATATATACTCTTCTAGCTGAATATATACTTCCAGAAATAGGAAATTGACTTGTTGACTTCTTAGCCTATACCAGGGGCCCTCAGGAGTGGTCACTAGACCACCAGTATCAATACTGAACTGGTAAGAAATGCAAAATAATGAGATTCATTACAAACTTCCTGAGTCAGAAACATCAATTTTAGATGAAGCAATTGGTGTTTTAACAAGCTTCTCAAGTCATCCTGATCTAAGTAAAAGCTGACACTGTCTTTCAAGATAATTTACACTTTGTCTAAGAGCCCGTGTGCTTTAGGTCCTTGTATACAACCTTTAATCCTTCTTGTCTTGGGATTCTATAGCCCAAATCTATAAGCAAGTGTTGTAAGTGGAACAGTTCTACAACAAAGTACTATAGACTGGATAGTCAATAATCAAAAGAAATTTACTTTTTACAGTTCCTGGAGCTGAGTATCCAAAATCAGGAAACAGGATGACAGCATGCCTGGGTCTTGATCAGAGCTTTTCCTCTGAGTTACAGAGTGACAAATTCTTGTGTCACCTTTACACTTTTAAAAAGATTGTAAAAGCTTTCTAGAGCCCTTACATGAGGGTTTAATGGTCTTTCAAAGCTCCTACTTGATAGTAATTTCACGTTGGGGATTAAAATTCTGAAATGTGAGTTTTAATGGAACACAAGTACTCAGTCTGCAGCATCGGGTTGCACAGTGTGAGAATAATAGAAAATGAGGTCTTCTGTTATTGTTGTTCTGGGTAGGCATTTTAATAATCAATATTTATCTAGTTATGAAAGATCTACATGTTGATTAACTTTATTTTATGAATAGGGACATATTTAATGGAACCAATTCAATGACTCTTCCGAGAAGTGCAATTGACCCACACTACTCCTTGAGGGGCTTGCCAGTCTGATTTTCATTGAGTAGCAGATGTAGAAAATCAGCCCAAATCACTCCATTATCATTCTGTGGGTTTCTTCTGGTTCAACTCTCTAATAAATAGACATGTGGCCACTGCTGTGTTAGAATCAGTACTGTTTCATCAAAATGTATCCTTGATTGATTTGATTTCCATTTCTTCTGATAACTGCCAGAATTCTTGCTCAAATCCAGCATTTGGCCCTTCTCTGTCAGCTAAGCCAGCAGGGTGCTTCACTTTGGATCTGAGTTATAGTCTTTAATGAAAATATTGCCATGATGGTTATAATTTTTTATTAAGTCAAGTAAAAATGATAATGCTAGAAACATGTTATTCTCATCAAAGCAAAAAATGATGGTTTTTAGAAGTCACTCTAGGAAATCTTAAACACACACATATCAAAATTCTTTCACTCCATTCTTTGGTTTCTTAGTGTTTTAATCATTTCTTGATCTGTGTCCCACCTCACAGTGAATATACATTATACAGCTCAAGCATACTGATTTTCACTTCATGAATCTATAAACCCTATAATTCTTACCCCAAACCTGGCAGTTTAACCTGTCTTGGAGGAATGATTTAATAACAGAGACTTGTAATGAGAGCTCTTATCACTAAAATGTCACTGTATTTACAAAATATACTGCAGGGCACTTACTTATATACTACAAAGTGTTATCATAAATCATTTGGCCTAGGCTGCACTTTTAAAAGTACATGAATAAAATAGAAATACTTCAGTATTCCTAACTTTGACTCACTTACTCATTATGATCTAGGTAATTTGTGTGATCTCATTTACTATAACTTCAAGTCCTTTGCATGTTTGATACTCTGTTAATTTTAATTATTAACTAATAATTCTATAAAATAATAGTAACTAGAGACTTAATCAGATAAATCAAAGTATTCATTTAATAAATAATACAAGCAGCAATAATACTTCCATTGCTCTATCTTACATCTCTAAAATAGACAGAATCTAAGGTCTTGAAATGTTTTCAACTGTGTAGTATTTCTTGTTACAATGGGTGGTCTTTTTTCAATTTTACTGGAGTAATGGGTGTCAGATATTGATGAAACCCACCTGTATAACTGTAGGGCTATTTCCCAAGAAGATTTATAAGTAACACAGTGACTGAGACAGACAGACCCACCCTCAGTGCAGCCAGTTCCTTCCAGCTAATAGCTCAGATGAAAATATCCAAAGACTTGAATATTAAAGGGGAATTTTAAAATGAGCGTTATGATGTCACTTTTATAGGACAGGAGATGAAGGCATAAAGAGGGAAACTGTTCTTTCTAAGGTATGCCAGCCCATAGTTGACAGAGGATTTGAACTTTCTTCTCTGACTATGAAGTTCGTGGAAGTTCCATTGTGCTCCACAGACTCTCATTCATACCTTGGGAACAGACACTGAGACTTTTCTTTTCTTTTTTGCTTTAAATGAATGGGAGAAGATTACCTAGCCATTTGATTTAAAAGCAAAAAGATATCCTTACAGTTTGTTTGCTGGGTAGAGCCAGGGAACTTTGAAATGCACCTTCTTAGAAGAACTGAGTATTTCTAAAAGGGAGCAGAATTTTCACTATGGACTTGAGTTCTCCCCAAATTCATATATTGAGTTAACCTTCACTATCACTGTTATTGGAGTGTATAATATTATACAGCTTTGTAACAAGCTGAATAATAAGATGCATAATACGGTGTATAATGAGATAAGAATAAATCAGTCAGAAGGGTGGAGCCCTGATTAGGTTTGTATCCTTATAATGAGAAATGAGATGGTTCCTTAGCTGTCTCCTTGTCATAAAGACAGAGGGAGAACAAGACGAACAAAATGAAAATGTCCTCATAAAGGCACTAGATTTTTGGCCCCTCTGCTTGGACTTTCATACCTCTAGAAAGTGTAAGAAATGCCTTCCTTCCACTTCAGGAATTCACTCTCTCAGATTGTCACAGCAGCCCAAACTGGCCACCTACCTCCCCAGTCTTTGACACCTGGGAAGCAGCAGAGGCTGACCCTGACACTCACTGTACCCAAGAAGTACAAAGATGAAAAGAAATGTTTATCAGGGTACGTTTGGATGCCTGGGCTCAATTCGGGTACCGCCCAAGGGACTGGAAGTGTAAGAAGTTCACAGGTGTCAGTTCTTCCTGGAAATCATATTCCCCTCTATGGCACTCATGATAGATCTTTCACAGCACAGGCAAAAGACTTGGTGTATATGCTGTTCACACTATTAGTCCCATAAAGACAGCCGGCTCAGCATGCTTTCCACTTCTCAAATACAATGATAAATGATAAACTGAATAACATTCAAGGGACTTTCTTAATCAAAACAGCTAGAGAGCCCCTCCATTATTATTTTTTACCACATAGAAATGTCTGTTGTGATAGCTGATCTTGCCAACATATTTGACTGGATTGAGAGATTTTTTAAGACTGGTAAGACACACTTGCATATCTGTGGGATCATTCCAGAAAGAATTGATATGTAGCATGACTGGAAGAGACTCACCTTCAATGGGGGTGGCACCTTTGAACAGGTGCTTGGGACCAGTAAACACAACAGGGACTTGTGAGGTTGGACAGTATGTATTTTGTATTATGCAATGGCCATGTATCTGTGGGGACCAAGGATGGAATATTACATGTGAAATGCCTTCAGCAGTTTCTAGATCATGTGTCTGAACACTTGGTCCCAGTTGGCAGCACTCTTTTGGGTGGGAGCCTGTGGGAGCTTTAGGAGGTGGGGCCTTGCGGGAGGAAGTCAGTTGTTATGGAGTTGGTCTAAGTAAATAACCTGATCACATTTCTGGTTCTAATTTATCTCAGAAGGCCTGTGTGGTACTTTGCACATGATGCCTCATGGCTGCCAAACTCTTACTGGATCAGAACTTTACTCAGCCTGTACGTAATTTATTGACGGACTCAAGTTCAGGACTTTGTAGGTTTCAGAGAGAGTAGAACAGCTAAGCAGTCCAATGATGAAGGGAGGAGTCTGACTTGCATGTTAATGAGTTTTACTCCTAAAACTCCAGAGTGTTTTCCCCATGAAATCAGTGGTTCATTTAAGACAGATTTACAGTGTTAGCTTTCTTTCTCCTAGATTTTAAAGTTAAGGTGATTCAAAAATGGAAAAAAAAATACATTCACATGTAACTCCCTAATTCTTATCTAAAAGTAGACATTATCAAACATGAGAAGGACAAAATTTGAAAAAAAAATGATGACTTAATCTCATTTATGACCATATGTACAAAAAAAGTAACATCAGCAAAAAATACATTAAGCCATTTACCCCATGAATACATGAAAGAAATAGCATAATTGTAATCTACTAATGTGATTCATATTAGAGATATTAAGTGGATAAACATGATAAATAAACATGAACATGCATTTCAGATTCAGGATGCAAATTGCTGTCGATCTGTATTTTAAAAAAATCCCTAGTCTCACAGAGGAGTATCTTCTAAGGCATGTGCAGTGGTTAGAGATTAGAGAATCACTCTATAAAGTCAGCTAAGATGAGCAGGCTTACTTTCAATCTGTTTTCCAACATTTTAATGGAGAATATGGACAACACAGTATGACAAGACAGAATTAAAAATAGGGGGTGGGAGAGAATAACGCAGAGATGAGAACTTCAAAGAGCTTGACTGGAGCTCAGTGGTAGAACACTTACCTAACATTGGGCTGTGGGTTGAAGAAGGCAAAGGACAAGATAAAATTTATGTTTGTTTCAGGTAACATTATCCCTCTAAATAAAATTAATGAAAGGAAATATTTGAATCAGTAATAACAGTATTGCTAAAGTTTGCTGGATGGCATCTCCAAATAGAAATTTTACACACAGAGTGCTCTTATATTGAAAAGAACCAATTAGAGATGGTAACAACTTCATTTTCTATAGAAGCTATTAAGAAATTCAGAGTACTCAGAAACTAATCTAAAATTCACATGCAAACTTATATAGAAAAAGTGCTCATACTCATGAAACAAATAAGGAACATATATACATTTAATCACCAACATAAGTATACACACACACACACACACACACACACACACACACACACACACGGAACAGTCATGTGAGAATAGGAAAACTCAATATTAAAAAGAAACCAATTGTCTTTGATTTAAACTAAAAGCATAGTGTATTTCCAATAAGTGCAGTTTATTCCAACATGATTTTTATTTTTACAAAATTTAATCAATTTATTTCAAAATCTACATAGAAAAAAGATAAGTGTCTAAAAAGGATGACAAGAACAAAGTAGAAGGTCTCGTTCTAGAAAAAGTAACATGGCTGGAGTGGTTCATACTCTGACAGAGGCGTAATCAAATACAAAGATAGAATGAAATATTTTAGAATGTGGAGAGAGACATGTGTACAAAGGAAACGTTAAGTGAAGAATGCGCTCTTATAATTCAGCTGGGTATCTTGCTTGTTGAGGTTTCAATGAGAAATATTCTTCATATTCTCCAGCATTTGAGCCACTGGTTCTTGGCACTCTTTGGTGGAGGGATTAGGAGATGTGGCCTTGTTGGAGGAAGTGTGTCACTAGAGGTGGGCTTTGAGAGTTTGAGGATTCAAGCTAATTCCAGTTTTCTCTTTCTCTTTTGTAATTGGAGTTTGAAGATGTGAGCTCTAGCTTCTTGGTCCAGCTGCCATGCCTCTGATCTACCATCATGGACAAGATCTCCCTTTGGAATCATAAGCAAAAATAAACTTCTTCTTCCTTAGTTGCCTTGGTGTTTTATCACAACAACAACAAGTAACTAATACAATGCTATTTACTAAGAGATGTCTAGATAACTGCCTATTCACATGGAAGATAATTTTATATAAACATATTGCAAATAAATTTAATTCCCGGTACATAAAATATGCAGGAGAAATAGTTTTAATGTGGAAAATGATACGGAGCATAGAAATATTTCTTCAACTGGCCAAACCACAAAAATATAAATTTTGATAGACATCATTAAGGATACTGTATTTCAAAAGGTGCCATGATGATTTTTTAAGACTACTAACTATGGAAAGATATTAGCACCTACTGTAAATTGGTACAATATTGATTTTCAATATTGATTTATATAAAATTCTTAACATCAACTATAAAAGTTAAACTGATATTGTGACAAATAGAGATGGAGTGAAGATTCTTTGGGCAAGAATTAAAGTGGCCAATGTCAATGTGTAAAGATGCTCACCAACAGGGGTCCAAATAAGGATGATCATGAATTTTCATTTCATACTCATTCAAATGTCAAAAAATGAACAAATCTCTTAGTGTAAACCACCAGCAAGGATGAAACAGGAATTCTCATAAGTAGATACGTACAATGGCAAACCACTGGATGGGTCAAAGGCTGAGCCAAAAAGCAAAATAAAACAAAAAGACAAACAAAAAAATAGATGAGATTCCCAAAAGTAGGAACTGCAGTGAGTTTAATAGGTTCTTTAATGACTATTCACGAATCAGGGCAAAAAGTTAAATGGAAATGGAAAGAAGCTTTGAAACGCCATAGGACTAGTAAGAGCAGAAAGCTGTGCCTGCGCTTAGCTCCACAGGATCAAATAGGAAGAGCTCTCTTTGGCTACTCCGCCGAGACTATGACCCTTACAGAGTAATCCACAGATGACTGATTAGGTGCAGTTTACCAAGTATTGGTCCTACTTTCAGTCAGCTTCCCATTGTTTCACCATCTCCTAACTTCATGCATCTTCTATGGTCCAGGGTGGAGTTTTCTGAAGCTCTTTCTTGAGAAGGCAGCTCGTACAAGGTCCTGGACTTTGAACATGCACACCATTACCATCACTTTTTTTTTTTACAGGTCCATTGCCATGTCTTGGACTTTAAATCCCAGACCTTGGTACTTAGGCCTAGGACAGAAACTAATATTCCCTTAAGTTACCCAGTGTCAGCTCACAGGCTCACAGGCTTTGAGTCACCTGTTTGCTCAGGCATATGAACTTCATCATTATTCCTTGTAAGCCTAGGTAGAGAGAATGAACAATGATCCATGTACGTGTGATCTATGTAATGTATCTATCCCATTTCCATTCTGACCAGGTACCTGGAGGACTTCTATTTACCAGTGGCTTCCCTGGTTCATTTCATTCCTGACATCTGTCAGGTGAATCTAGACATTTTCACCGCCCCATAGCCACTATAGTTCCTTGTTACAACTGGGACTATGACTTAGATGGGACTAAACTCAGCAGCAGCTATCCCTTCTACCTTTTGCCTTTGAGCTTTTACCTTTCTCTATTTCTGTATACCTTTCATTATTTCTTCCTCTGTGGTTTGCTGTGTAGCTGGGTGGCTGGCCCCTGGAGTCTTCCTCCTTCTCTGGCTACTTCTTCTATCTATTCTCTCTGCCTGCCAGCCCCACCTATCCTTTATCCTGCCTCGCTATTGGCTGTTCTGTTCTTTATTAGACCATTAGACAGGCAAAGTAACACAGCCTCACAGAGTTAAACAAATGCAACATAAACAAAAGTAACACAACTTAAGATGATATTCTACAATAGTTACTGACAGTTCTGCACTTTACAAATGAAATAGCTTTTTTTTTTTTCTGTTCTAATGTCACCTAGAAGCCTGAAACACCAGTGTGTTCCAAGATGGTCTGCAAGGTTGCCATGTGTGCTTTAAACACTCCTAGGATTAAGATTCTTTGGCTAAATTTAAAAAATGATCTCATATTATCAAATATGTCTTTATAAGAAAACAAAGATAGTTCTATTACATCTCAATTATTGATTTATTGTTTTTGCATTCATCTTAAGTATTTCTATTTCCACTGATTTGTATTAGGGACCCAATAGGACAGAAACAGGCTCCACTTCAGAAGTCAATGTTTAATGGTGGAAAAACAGTAATTGGAATATTGAAATAGCACCCCCAAATCTCGGAAGCACCAAAGTGGACCATTGTAGCAATTCTAAATTTTCTGCAGATCTTCCTGGAAGGTTATAAATATCCTTGGAAAGCCATGTGAATTTTATCACAGTAGCTCAGGGGCAATATTTGCTTCTTTCTCAGCTGAGATATTTCTGTAAACAATAGGTCCTCCTGAGAAAGCCAGATTCCCAATGTGGTTGATAACAGTTTGCAGTGTTTGTCAATTTGGCAAGTTTGGCAATGATCTATTTTTCTCTGTTACAGGAATTATTTCTTCCTTCCAAGAAAATGAAATTCTTTCAAAGCTGTAATGTACAATGAACACTGGGATTCACCTACAGAAGCTCATAGTTTCTGAGATTCTGGACCCTTTAATGTACCTCCAGATACTGTACACACGAGTGTCTAGAGTTGAAGTTTGCCTGATTAAAAATAACAATTGAGGATTAAAATGGGAGGAGATTGGGTCTCCTCTTTGAACACTTTGCCTATACTTAACACTTTGGGAATTTGGGGGTTCGATATGGTATTATTAGTTTCTCATTTCCTTCTGCAAGATGTACAATTCACAATTAACTCAAAAGCACAGGAAGGAAATTATTAACAGTGATTTTAAAAGCAAGACTCTAATTTACACACTTTTCCAAGCTTGGCTTTTTAATAGGAACAGATCTTTTCCGAAGGAATGAGAAGGAAACATCAATCCAACCCGTTCCTTTTTATGGCCGATCCCATTATCTGTTCTCCCATAATTTGTGTGCACTTTTTGTGCCTTCGATCCCTCAGCTCTAAAGTCCTCATTCATACCTCGGTTGGAACAGACAAATCAAGAGGCTTTGACACGCAGGTGCAATTACCTATGATGCATTTGCCTCCATGCAAATGTCAAGATGTAGCAGCAGAAAGGTTACCTCCCCACACTGCAGGGATAATCATTCTGCCAAGTGCCAAACCAGTGTGTAAGGTGGGGTGGAGGGTGGGAGGGAGGGTCCTCGCATCAGTCACAGAAACTGAGCCCTAAATCGGAGTCCCCTGGGACAGCCAAACTCATTGGAAAGTCCGGGTTTTGTTTTCTCCGGAAGGTTCAAACATTCTCCTATGGACAGCATGGGCGGAGTTGATTTGCAGTGATCCATCTTTGAAGAGCCGGACTTTTACTTCCTCTCTGATAAAGAGCTTCAGTCTTATTTAGAGTGGACAGTCTTTCAGTTAATGTCCTCGGGTTGAAAGTCAGGGCACCGTGCTATCTAGAGTCTTCGTGATTGTCTGGAATTTTTACATCTTTTCAGACCCCGAAGACCTTATCTCTAATTATCCAAGCCAAGAGGAAAACAGGTGAAACACAAGGCCCTTCTGGGGGCTCTGGAGACCGGGAGACTGCAGTCCAGAGAGACCCTGAAGATGAGGAAGCCGCTTTTCCTCCCTCTGGTTTTTACTATTTTGCTCAGCTTGCCAGTTGGGAGGAGAGGTGGGGACACACACGCTGGCTTTCTCCAAGGCGCAGCTGAGACCTTTAGGAAATCACTGCGGAGGCAGAAGCGGCAGGGCGCTATTTTTAGCTCCAAATTGATTCAGCTGCAGTCCCTGCTGCCTGTGACTTCATTGCTTCCCGGCCCTCGCCTAGCTGTCCTTACTCCCAGCTTCAGCTCGGCTTCCTGCCCCGCCCCCTTTCCCCGCTGCTAACAGCCTCTCCCTCCAGTCCCAGGCAGGGCTGGGCAACTGCTGGCTGATGTGAATCCCAGAAAGAGACTGGGGCTGGTAGTGCCTCAGGCTGTGACATCCCACAGAGGTTGCAGCTAGCCAGCAGCCGAGCCTTTCTGGGCCCAGCTAGCATCTGATTGTTCACCCTTCAATTGCCCCTGCCCTTGGGGACCTAGTTCCAAGAAGAAAGTTCTTCAGTTGCAATGCTGCACTTCTGAACATCTGCTACACGTGTCATGTTCTACCGAGGTCCGTGCTTTCAAATATTATTGCTAGGAAGAAAGGACACACACAGGATGACTTTTCACCTTATTCCTCGGGATGACTCTGTACAGATGAGCCAGGAGACAGGTGGCTTGCTCAGAGGAGGGATGTGGAACAAGCAGTGGAAAGGCCACCTACCTGCCTTTGTTTGCATGGGGTTAGTAGCGGTCCCTTTCATCTGGCCCTGAAGGCTGGGAGTGATTCCCAAGCCAAGTAGGAGCCTATCCATTTTCTAGTTATGGCTCCATTTCCTATGCCTAGTAAGTAAATCAATAGCCTTCACAACCCCTTGTTGGATTGACATACATTTCTGAGGAGGAGTTTAGGTGTCAAGAAAAGAAAAGCATAAGAGTGCTTTTAGGCAAAGAATTGAATGGTACCAAGTCCTTTGTTTTTAGACCAGGTTGAGCTCAAACTCATAGAGATCCACCTGCCTCTGCCTCCTGAGGGCTGGGACTAAAGGGAATCACCACCACACCTGGCCCAAAGTCCCTTGTTAATTGTCAACTAAGACCTCGATAATGCACAGCCTGGAATGCATTGGTCACCCTGCCCAAGTGGTCAGGAAGGAGAGGCAGCCTCCTCCACTCAAGAAAGGGGTTAGAATCAGAGCCTGGGCTCTGGCAGCACTAATGAATAGCTCAGCCACCAGTCCTCAGGAGGCCAATTAAACGTAAAGTAATAGTGAAACCAGAGAAAGGAAATGTATTCAGTGTGCCACATTGGGAAGAGGAACAAAGTGCATCTTCTAGGTCCTGATGTAGGTTTTAGGTTTAAATAGATGGTAAGAGGTATGCATGATTCAGCAGTCCAGGTCAAAGTGTGAGCATGCCACTGTTGACCCATCTGCACTACAATCATCATAACTGTCTGACATCTCTCCTTGGAAGACAAGTTCTTCCTCCCGGATGAGATTTCCAAGGAAAACCCCAAAGGCCATCATTTCAATGCTGATAACAAACAAGGGGGACACACTTCCTCTCCTTAGAGTATCTAAATGCCTTTCCATAAATGTAATGATAATCTCTCAGTAAAGATGTTTGGATAAAGTAATTGGTGTTCTAGTGGTGCTGATCCAGATAGGACCCTGACTAGAAGATTCTCTTTCCCCAAGATTCACTTCTTGAAATGTAATCATCAGTGTGATCAATGTAGAGATGAGGCCTTAGCAAGTGATAAAGTCATGACAGCAAAGCCTTCATGAATGGGACTATCAGGAAGGAATGAGGTCATCATTTCTTGTCCCTTCTGCCAAGTGAAGACTCCACATTTGTGCCCTCTGAAGGATGCAGCAACAAGGTACCACCTTAGAAACAGAAAGTAGCCTCACCAGATGTAGAATCTGCCTTTTGCCTTGACACCAGACACCAAACCTGTCCATTGCCTGAACCTTGGACTTCTAGCCCCTAGTACAGTGAAAAATAAACTCTAGTTGCTTATAATTTCTCAGTGTATGGTATTTTGTTATAGTGAGACAAATGGTCTAAGGTACTACTTTGGAACGTGTCCCGTAGTAGAGAAGATATGAGGAAGCAAAAAATGCAGCTTGATAGGGTTAGAAGTTAAATAGGAGGATGTCTAAATAAGGGCCTAAAGGTTGGCTTCAAGATGAAGGGATCTGTGTATAAGATAAGAACAAGTTGGTAGTTTTAGACCTAAAATGATAAAGGCAGTAACTATTCTAGGCCTGTGTTGTATACTATGTAGTTTCTGGCCACTTGTGGCCATTTAAGATTAAACTTAAATCAACTAAGCCAAATTAAAAACTCAGTTATTTAGTCACACTTGCCAAAACTCAAGTACTCAGTAACTTGAGTTTCCTGAGTAGAGGTAGCTGCCTCTCCTTCCTGACCACTTGGGCAGGGTGACCAATGCATGCCAGGCTGTGCATTATCAAGGTCTTAGTTGACAATTAACAAAGGACTTTGGGCCAGGTGTGGTGATGATTCCCTTTAGTCCCAGCCCTCAGGAGGCAGAGGCAGGTGGATCTCTATGAGTTTGAGCTCAACCTGGTCTAAAAACAAAGGACTTGGTACCATTCAATTCTTTGCCTAATTCGGTAACATGGGGCTGGCAGCCGCCGTATTGGATGGCTTAGTTTCATCACTGCAGAGTGTTCTATTAGACAGTCCCACTCTAGAACGAGAATCATGAAGAAAGGCATCATAATAGCAGAACTCAGGAAACATTAAAATACAAACAAAACAAAAAACTGCTTAGTGATGTGAAACCTCTGGTGCTGAGGAAAAATGAAAGGCAGTTGTGAGATGAGGGGACTAGAGGATACAAATGACCAAAATATGAGTCTCCAACATTCAGTGTGGTTTAGAGGTTCGGTGCCATCCTTTACAGTCTGCAGAGAGTGAAGGGATGTGAACAGAGCTGGGCTTTTAAAATAGAAATGCAAGTGTTATGTATAAGATAATTATGAGTGCTCTTTAGTTTTCTGAATCCCCAAACACCTATTGTCTTGCTTAATTCTCAGAAAAAAAACTTGAATGGGTAGAGCAGGCATCAGAAAACTTTTTTTTTCCAAGAACTTGGCCAGAGTTGCTAGGAAGATAGACTAACATTGAAAAGAGCCACAAAGGAAGAAACAAACAAAACCCTCATCCTATCTGTGAAAAACAGCCTCCTTCATTTCCCTGATGAAGAACTATCATTATTAGCAGGAGCTACTGGTTGATCACATTCCCCTACAAGAGTTGAATTGCAGTATTAATGACCTATAGCCCTTGAGATGAGGCAAGAGGTCCTGTGACAGTGGCTTCAATTTTGACATTGAACAGACAAAATTGAAACAAGAGCTTGGATCTAAGAAAAAATAAATAAGTGAATCCTAGAGACAATTTCCTACCACAGCTAGGGCTGTCTTGGGCCATGTGAACCATGTCCTCTTGAGTTGGCCACACCCAACATCAGGCCATTTCAGCATCAGCTGGAGGAAAAAGGAGGCACCAACTCAATACAGAAAGAAACTCAAACTAGGAAAGGTCTCTAATGGATGGCAAAGCTGGCATCTGCTGGAAGGTGATGCTGGAATTCCTGTGTGGTTTGAATATTTCCTAGAAGAAAGCTTCATGCAGAACCCTCAAATCAGCCTTCCTGGGTGACTTTCATTATAACACTTGAGGAGAAGAAGAGTGTTAATTTGGGTCTCCAGGGATATTGAGATCTTCTTCTATTCTCTGCCTTCTGTCTGAGGCTCTGGCAAAACTGCTTAAATTCTGTGACTCAATTTTCTCATCTATAAATCATGATATCAATTAAATATCAAATAATGTTCAAAGGATTCCATGAGAGACATAGAAAATACATTTCCAATATACATAGATAAAGGTCCATAAGGATGGATTTTTTTAATGAATATGAATAGGAAATAGAATGTTCAGGTTGCCTGTGAAAATGTGAG
>CABHPH010153123.1:30345-42083 GCA_902168325.1 Peromyscus nudipes | reverse complement strand
ACAGAGTGAGTTCCAGCACAGCCAGGACTGTTACACAGAGAAACCCTAGATAGGTAGGTAGGTGGGTAGGTAGACAGATAGATAGATAGATAGATAGATAGATAGATAGATAGACAGACAGACAGACAGACAGACAGACAGACAGACAGACAGACAGACAGACAGACAGACAGACAGATAGATAGATAGATAGATAGATAGATAGATAGATAGATAGACAGATAGAAAATTAATAAAGAATTTCATATACTTGCAAGTGCTATGAAGGGCACATGTATAAGGACGTACACACACACACACACACACACACACATACACACACCCTGACAGAGACAGACTGCTGTTGGCCCTTCATTCCCTGGGTTCTTGGAGGTGGTGGCAGCTGCCTCCCCCCCCCCTATCATTGCTTGTTACTCATGTGGCATCTCTGGGTATTTTCTATCTGAATCTATGGTCCCACTTTCCTCCAATTCTTTCTCTCTCTCTTTCCTTCACTCACCTCCCCCCTTCCAATGAGTAATTGTCCCCCAAAAAGCTTCAGTGAGTCCCTCTCAGACTGAAGTAACTCCCTGTCTTCACTTTTAAAAGCCACTGGGTGCCTCTAAGCAGCAGGTGTCTAAGGGACAGCCCTAGATCCTTGTGGGGAGGAGGAGGAGACTGTAGGCTCAATTCCCCAGTCTCCAACACAGGGTCTGGTGGGAAGGGTTTCTGGAGACTTCTTAATTGGGGGTTGCTAGGGAACATCGTTATAATAGTGAAAAACCCACGCAGGACTTGGCAGAGCTCCTCCTTCCAAGCCCGGAGCCCTCTGTTCAGCTCTGATTACTATAGTAGGTGGCCCTGACCCGTGCACACTCACTAAATGTTTCGCAGGCATAAATCAAGGGTAATAGAATATTCAAAACTTAGCATTGCTATCCCAACACTGTGTTTTATTTAGGAGCACATTTCTTCACTTATTTTCCTGGAACCTGCATACCTCACAGGAGGAAATGGTTTACCAAAGCCGAGCCGGGTGTAGAGGAAAGTGGTGGTTTTCTTAGCCCATGTGGCTCTGGGTTCCTGTGTAGCTTAAGATCACCGAGGTTTAAGTGAGAAGCAAGGGTTAGTGTCACCTGGTGGCCCAGGATTCAGTCAAGGACAGCTCAAATTTTAGTATGCAAATGAATCACCTGGGAGTTTCAATAAGACATGAGACTTACACAGCAAGCCTGCTGTGCCCTGAGATTCCGCAGCTCCCTGGAACTCCCAGCAGGGTGGTTACTCTGGTCCTCAGACCACACTTGGAGAAGCAAGGCTTTAGACGTGGTGGTGTTCGATTCCAATTACAGGAGCATTTTGTCTTCTGTGAGCCCATTGGCTTGTGGGTCCATTTCTTCTAGTTAAAATAATGATGGTGATGATTATGATGATGGTGGTGGTGATGATGATGATGATGATGATGATGATGGTGGTGGTGGTGGTGGTGGTGGTGGTCGTGATGATGATGGTGGTGGTGGTGATGGTGGTGGTGATGATGGTGGTGGTGGTGGTGGTGGTGGTGGTGATGATGGTGGTGGTGGTGATGGTGGTGGTGATGATGATGGTGGTGGTGGTGATGGTGGTGGTGATGATGATGGTGGTGGTGGTGGTGATTATGATGATGATGATAGGACCAGGGATGTGGCTCAGATGTCAGGCTGCTTAGCCTAGAATGCATGAAGACTCCAGTTCAGTCCGCAGCACAGCATAAACTAGATGTGGTGGTGCACGCCTTTCTTCATGGTACCCAGAAGGCTGAGGCAGGGTGATCAGAAGTTTAAAGCCACTCTTGCCTGCATAGCAACTTTGAAGCCAGCCTGGGCTACATGACATCCTGTCTCTAAATAAGTAAATACATGAAAACTGTGTTTTACCATGGGACAGGTTTAAGGACCAATAAATCGATGTTTTCTATGTAAACAGCCCCTTCTGCCTACTTCATTTTTCTTCCCTCCATTTCAAAGGGAATGAAGATGAAGGTTGGTGCCGTTGAGAACCGTGTTCACCAGATACTGTCCCTGTGGGCCCGGTGTGGAAGTGGGCCTGTTACAGCTCCTTGCCGATCTTGCCCTGACCTTCCCTTTCCCTCTCGGAGTCTCTGCTTGCTCATCTGTAAAATGGGGATCTAGGACTCATGCCATTGTCCTGTGTCTCTGCACAGCGCCTGGTGCGTCACTTCAGAAATGTTGGCTTTTGTTCCCAGCCTCTCGGGACACCCTCCAGCTGTCACTGTCTCTCTACCTATAAAAGTCAGATCCCTCAACACTACCACTCCTTTCTTAAAGCTGTTGGGTATGTCCTCCTGGGTCCACGACCTGGCTGATTTCCATGAGTTCACTTCTGTTGCCTTCCATTTCTGTGTTCCCCTGCTGTTTTGCTTCTGGAAGGGCCCGTCACATCCCGGATGAAGCAGACAGCAGTGCCCCACTCAGAATGTCCCAGAATGCTCACCCTTCCTTGGCAGTGTGCTCTCCCACTGTTTTTCAATGGGGAGGCATTGATGCCTGGAAGAAGCCTGAATTAGCAGTGGATTCTCGGCCTCTCACTTCACAGGTGAGAAGCCCATGGAAGCTTGTGTCCCAGCCCATTCATTCTGATCCTTTTATTCCTTTTAGCTCCTAACCTGCTAGCTGGCCACATATGTGCATGTGTATGTGTGTGTGTAGACCAGGGGGTCACGTCAGGTATCTCCCTCAATCCCTTTCTACTCTATTTTTTGAGATCAGATCCCTCATTGAACCTGGAGCTTGCTGATTTGATGAGATTAGCTAGTCTGAAGTTTCTGGACCCTCCAGTCCCTGCCTCTCTAGTGCTGGGAATACAGGTGTGCACCCCACATCTGGCTTCTTACATGGGTGCTGGGGACTGAACTCAGGTCCTTATGCATACATGGTAAGCGCTTTACCCCCTGAGCCACGTCACCAGCCTGACTTTCTTGATATCAGAGTTTTCAATCCTAAGGCCTCATCCAATGTAAGACACACTTCGGGTTCATCAAAAAAAAAAATTGTAGGGAAAAGATATGAAAAGTGAGGCAGGGCTCCTGTGATATTATTGAGTGTACACATGAATTGCCTTCCAACCTCAATAAAATTGAATACAGTGGCTTCAGAGGGAGGAACATTCAGTCACATATTATGAGGTTTTGTAAGAATCCCTAGTCTCTCTCGGGAAGCAGCCCCGTGGGTCTTAAGCTTTACTTTATAATAAGATAGGACAAAACAAGAGCTCAAGTTTCTTTGAAGTGTTTGTTGGCTCCTGCAAACAATGATAGGATCCAGCTGTCAAACAACAGACACAGAGTTTGCTATGAATTTATATTTTATTTTTAGAGTGTGTGTGTGTGTATGTATGTGTGTGTGCGCGGGCACATGCATGTGAATGAGTGCCACAGCCCATATGGAGGTCAGAGGATAACTTGAGGAATCAGTTCTCTCTCCTTCTTGGCTTCTGGGTGATTTTTACCTGCTGAACCATCTCACCTGCATGGCAATCTGAAGATACAGGCTGTTTGTCCTCTTCTATAGGAATCCCTGTCACGTGGAATCATCGAACTAATAATCTCTCTTAGGCACTTGCTCCAGCAATCTGAAGCATCCAAAGCCAAAGTTTTGCTTTTAGTGTGGATTTTAATTGTTTGTTTATTTTGGTGTTGTAGGTCAAATCCACATCCTTGCACATGCTAGGCAAATATTCACCACCAAGCTACCCCCAAGTCTGGTTAACAGTTTATTATGGTTGTTGGTGATGGGTGGGTATCTCAGCAGTGTGGGTGTGTGTGTGTGTGTGTTTGTGTGTGTGTGTGTGTGATGTGTAGTGTGTGGTGTGTTTGGTGTGTGTGTGTGTTTGGTGTGTGTGTGTGTGTGTGTTTGGTGTGTTTGTACACGTGTGTATTGTGTGCTGTGTGTGTATGCTGTGTGTTTGTGTCTGTGCATGTGTCTGTGTGTGCCTTGTTTATTGAGACAGGATCTCTCACTGGCCTGGGGCTCTAACCTGGCTAACCAGTCAGTCCCAAAGGTTTGCATAGCCCTACCTCTCTGGTGCTGGGATTACAAACCCAGGCCACCACACTGGGCTTTGTACAGGGTTCTGGGAAATTAAACTCAGCTCTTCATGCTTTGTCAACTGAGCTAGCCCCCCAGTCCATGGTA
Organism: Peromyscus nudipes; assembly: GCA_902168325.1. Classification (NCBI taxonomy): domain Eukaryota; kingdom Metazoa; phylum Chordata; class Mammalia; order Rodentia; family Cricetidae; genus Peromyscus; species Peromyscus nudipes. The sequence continues at coordinate 37,911 of CABHPH010153123.1, read as the reverse complement.
TTTTTAGAGGGGTTTAGTGTTGAATCCTGGGGCCCTTTCAGCCTGTGCTGTGCTGGATTTACATACACTCCAGTCCACCCAGTCTCAGATCTTTCCCTTTTGTGTGCTTCTTGGTCTTGGCCTTTATTGGTGGAAACTCTCGTGCCTCTTATTACAGAGGTTTCCTTTGCTCAGAAGGGGTCTCCATTGGAACTACCTACCCCGGCCATTCTTCCAGGGAACTCTTCCAAGCTCCTCACACTGCATCCCATCCTTCTGTCCTCCGCCAGCCTCAACTACGAACTGAAAACTGGGTGGGTGGACAGTATTTAGGTGGGCCCTCATCACCTCTCACCATCATCACTTAATCACGCTGGCTATGTTCATCATGTTTGTTCCAAAAAAACACACAAGAAAGGAAGGCCTGGAGAGACACAGCAGTTAAGAGGGCATCAACTCAGGCAGCTGGAATCGCCTGTAACTCCAGTTCCGGAGGATACAATGCTATGACCTAAAGCACCTGCATGCGTGCGTGTGCACACACATACACACACACACACACACACACACACACACACACACACACCCCACAATTAAAAATAAAATTAGTCTTAGATGGAAAAAAAACATACAAGCAGATTTGTTGAATGTGTTAGGAAGACAAGGGACCTAGGCAAATCACAAAGGAGACATCAGACTCCCTGGCTACCTGGAAGCTTGGGTACCACTCCGAGTATTTTCTCCATCCTGGTTGAGAATAGAAACAATGATCCCTTTAGCCTATGAGCATCTCCTCTCTCCTTCCCCCCGATCCTCAGGTGACCCACTGTGATTGCCCACACTGCCTTCCATGTTCATTATGTCGCCTTCACATCGACTTCATGTGTATCTATAGAGCCTTTGGCACCAAACACACATACACATACCTTATACGTTTTGAGGTTAAACCAAAGCATACTTGGGGCCAGTAAGAGTAAATAGCAGATTTTCTTTTTTTATTGTTAAGGTAACAATAACAGATTCACTAGAATTTACATAGCACTGAAGCCGATTTACATGCTTATTTACGCTGTTGTTCTCCTTTTTAGAAAAAAAATGGGGTTACCTTAGCAACTGTAGCATCACATGATGCACAGACAAACCATAAGAGAAACACATTTTGAAAGGAAAATGCCAGTCTCAGCAGTTACATCCTATAGATGCATAATCAGTCATTTATAGAATTTCCATCCACTTTGGAAAAGACTGGGTGAGGTTTACACGGCACTGAGTTCTTCGCTTTAATTACTTCCCTAGCTTCAGAGATGCTGCAATAAAAGAGAGAGGTGGAGAGAGAAGGTGAAGATGTTGGCCCTTGTCCTGAGGCTGCTAATAGAGTTATGTACCCATCTCTACCTCACCAGCAGAAATAGCATGTTACCAAAATCCAGCTTGCCTTCTTTTGACTTACTTATTGTTTGTTCGTTTTTGCATAGGGGTAGAATGCAAAAATTATTGCTTGATTGAAACTTGATTCTAATTCCAAGAAAGGTGGAGGAGCAGCAGTCGGCTCTGCCTAAGAGAGTGTCCTAGAGGGCACCTTAAAGTAGAAGAAAGGGTCCAAAAATTTCTAAGACATGGTCACTGTCAACCAACATAGGTTTCCCCATCACCATTTGGCAAATTAATTAATCATGGGTCAAAACTCAGCACTTTCCCTCTGGGCATCTGCCCTCACTTTTGGCTCAGTCTTCTTGGCCTCAGGAAAAAAAAAAGTCTGTGCTCCTGAAGCCTGGGTAGGAAAGTCCACACACCCAGCTGCCTTCTCCTAGCTCAATGAAGAACGGGAATTCACCTCTCTGGATCCTCTATAGGATTTGGGAGTTGGGGTTTGGGCCTTGTAGGACATCAGTCAGGTCCCTTCTGTTCCAACCCTCCAGTGGCTGCTGGTGATATGTGGCTGAACCCCAGTTCTCATCCGACCCTGACTGCCTCACATCCCCTAATGTCCCCGCTCCTCCCTCCATCCGGCATCCCTGAGCTGAACCTTAAGCTTGGGAAGGAGGTGTTGATATAATTTTTTAAAAAACAGCAATAATACAAACAATACCATTTCAAAGAGTGATTGAAGCTATGGAGGAGATGAAGAAGGGAGTGGGAGAGGGAGATTCTTTGGTTGAGGCTAGCCAGGCAAAGGCTATCAGGATATGAGCAGTGAACAGTACAAAGGTTGGCAGAAAGCCTTTGTACTGTTGCTGGTTTATGATGATGATGATGATGATGATGATGATGATGATGCTAACATCCCCTTCCAAAGACAAGAAACGTCCCTTGGGAGAATCGGGTTGTTTCAGTCACTAGGGTACCCCACTTCTAAGAGCAGCATTGAGTCTGATGTTTGTGTACTTATCAACTCTGCACACAAAACTGAGAATGAAGGCCAAACAAAGACCAAACAGGTTCTGTCTCTGTCCATGCAAGGGAAGTTCATCCAAGCTCACTATTGTTCTTGCAGATGAATAGGGTGGATGGAAAGGGGACGGGCCAGCAGCAGCCATGAGGAGGGGACAGGAGGGGACATGTGTGCTCTTGTGGTAACACTGAGAGCTGTGCTCAAGCACACAGTGCTGATGACCAGGAAAATTGAGTTGAGCAAAGTGGAGTTGATAAGCACCCCTTAGTGAAAGACTTACATGCTTTGTAAGTAGATGCTTAAAGTAGAAGAAAGGATCCAGAAATGTCTAAGTCATGGTCACTGTCAACCAACTGTGCGGTAGATGCAGCCCACAGCTCTGGGCTCTCGGACAGTGTTGGGAGTTTTTGTGTGCTGTGTGACAGGTGCATAATCTGGCCTGTTCCTCCTCGCTTCTTCCCTTCTTTCCTTCTTCCTTCCGTTCTTCCTCCTTCCCTTCCCCCTCCCTCTTTCCCTCTCTTCTTCCTTCCCTCCCTCCTTCCATCCTTCTCCCCCTCCCTCCCTCCTTCTGCTCTCTCTCATATCTACTGCCCCCTTCTTATGTCTCCGGCATGTTTTGGAGAACTTACTTGGCTCATTTGTTTGTTTGTGTAGCAGCTATGGACAGAGTCCTCTGACCTGTGCCGAGAATGCGCAGTAGCCAGTGGGAGGGGCAGGCAAAATTCACTCTCAAGGAGTTTCAGATCTAAACAGGCATTGATCGAAGGTTTGCAAATAATTAAATACTGAATGGGATTAAATCGATGACATTGATCAATCAGTTGATTGAGTCTCGGCTGGTAATGAGTCTAAGTGGTCCTTAGCCAGTGCACCTCTGCTGCTTGCCAATCTGGGATCCTTTTCCCGTTGACAGATGTGTTCAGAGTAACACACAGTGCAGGCCTGGGACAGTTTCTGCCCATCTTTGTTCCCAGATGGCTTAGATACGAATGTTTCTTAATTTTCATTCGTAATTCGTCACCTTCCCCCATCTCAAGAGGGACAAAGCCTGTGTTTTCAATACGATGCCCCAAATTTAGACATAAGCCATTGTTTACTGACACTTAATGAAGTTACCTTATGCCTTTTAAAGGATGATCAGGCTAAGACAGAACATGAGAGCTTTCAGTCAGGACAAGGGGGCTGATGCCTCTACCTCTCTTTGGATAGTGAGCTAGAGCCATACAAGCCAAGAGTTTCTAACTTATTTTTTAATGTTATCCTAAGAACAATGCATCCTAGATTCCTAGCAGCTGCAGAAATTGACCCCTCCCATGGCTGGGAGACCAAGGACCATCAAAATCAGGGTGTATCTACCCCCCATATCCCTCTATAATAATGTGGAAAAGTTAAAGGATGGTGTGGGAAGGAACTCATGATGAAGCTCTTCCTGAACATCCCAGCTTCCAGAAGCAGGTTTATTGGTTGAAAAGGCACAGTATATTGACCCTGAAGATGTCTGTAGTGTGTTCATGGTCTTCCCTATTGGGGGGAGGCAGTACTCCAGTCAAGGTCATACGGCAAACCCCCAAACATGTGGTTTATCAAAGAGTGCCAGCGACAGTCTGAGGCATCATCACAGGTGCTTTCTGCAGACTGTACAACTGGTGCTCGTTAACCACCTCCTCACTGACAGAAGCGGCTTAGATGGCTGCTTTACTGCTGCTCACGGCTTCAGGGGCCCGAGTCCACCATGGCAGAGAGACAGCGGGGCAAGAACCAAAGTCTGTTGGGGAAAAAGTGGCAAACAGGAAGAAGAGGGCTTGGCCAGAAAGCTTTATGGACTGTAACCCTCAGAGGCTGGACTCCAGTGTCCCAATTCCTCCAGTTAAACCCCACCTCTTGAATATTCTGCTACCCTCCAAAATGTCACCACCAACCAAGGGCTCAAACACGTGAGCCTGTGGTGGTGCTCCACATTCAAACAAGAACAATGAGATTTAAGACTCACTATTCTATGTGAGTGGATTGCTCATAGGAAACTATACATCCACACACATGTGCACATACATACACACAACATGTGTGCACCCATATGCACACATTGGCACATACAAACATACATGCACACACACGTGGGCATGCACTCACACATACACACACATGCATGCACACACAGGCATGTGTGCACACATATACACACACGCATGCACACACATGCCCCACATAATTTCTCTTGCAAAAGTGACTGCACGTGAGTCTAGAAAGCTTCTTTGGAAGACATGAGACTGCAGTTGACCTACCTCTGAGGTTAAAGTTCCTGCCCTTGCCTCATGTCTGAACTAGTTCAAAACATTATCCCACTGAAGGTCCATTACTGCGGAGCAGAACACCAGCAGCGCCATGAGTCAGCTGTTGAGGGAAATGGGGATGAGATTGAAAGGCGGCTCTCCGGCCTTCACACCCACTCTGAATGCTTAGGGGGATGGAAGAACTAACTCTGATCCCCCATCGGCCTGGAGGGTGTTCCCCTGAGAAAGATATAGGTTGCTGGTGAAATCACTGCCCTCTGCACGTAGGAAGCCAGAGTCAGCACAGCAGGACAATGATTCCCTCTTGGCAGCTTCTCTTCCTGGGGAGTGCCGTGTTCTTTCAGTTTGTCCCTTCTCTGTCCTGACACAGCCCAGCATCAGCCGGAGGGTCATCTGTTCACCCCTCCTTTGTCATATAACTATGTACCAGCCTGGACTGTGTGTCTGGGAACACAACGCTGGATGAAAGTTGATGTGGGTGGATCTGACCTGCTTTCTCCACATACTGGTATGTCCTCTTAGGTAGAGGGGAGGAGAAGAGGGGAGGCCGTGATGGAAGGGGAGAGGATGGTGGGAGGGGAGGGACAAAGAGGGTTAACACTTGTTTGTTCTGAGCGTTTTATTCAATTTTAAGAGATAAACTTTTGAGACTGGAGAGTTGGATCGGCAGTTGTGAGCACTTGCTGCTTCTCCAGAGGACCTGAGCTCAGTTCCCAGCACCACATTAGGCAGCTCAGGTGCCTGTGACTCCAGCTCCAGGGGATCCAACACCTTCTTCTGACTTCCAAAAGCACCTGCACACACACACACACACACACACACACACACACACACACACAAATAAAAATTACCCTATTTATAATGAGAATGACAAAAAATGTATGAATTATAAAATACTAGAAAATAGAGACAAAAAAACCTAGAAAAATAAATCTGTCTTTCAATCACCCAGCAGGCAGCACCAACAGAGTCTTAGTGTATGTGTGATTCAGAAACACCTTACACATGTGTATATGTAAACGACAATGAAACCCCAGTATGTGTGCTTTAGAAGCTGCTCACACGTGTACATGCGTGTACATGTAAACAATGAGACCCTAGTGGGTGTGCTGTTATAGAGGGTACTGTTCTCAGTCATCAACATCCATTTTTCATTTCAACACCGTGTGTGTGTGTGTGTGTGTGTGTGTGTGTGTGTGTGTGTGTCGGGGTCTCACTATGCTGCCTAGGCTATCTGTGAGCTTTGAGTTCTCCTGAGTGCTAACATCACAGGCATGTGCTGCCATTTTGGACAGGTAGCCAGGCCACATTCATATTATTTCTCAGCTGGGCCAGGCATTGACCAAGATGCTACCAAATCCCAGACTATGTGTCACCTCTACATGTCTCAAGAGCCTTCTTCATTCTAGCACATCCCTCTTCCCTCTTTTGGGATCCAGAATCACAGAAAATATAGATCTGTTGTTCTGAGACCACCTTCCCTCTGGATTAGTCTGGAAGCTTCCTATTGAACTTGCCCATGCTCCTCCATCCCTGACAGAGTAGCAGCGATGCACAAAACCTATGTATTCAAACTGAATGCTTGTCTTTAACCCACCGTATCAAAGGTGTGAGACCTGTAGGAGTATCTGAAAAGGTGTCCTCCATTTGCATCATCACACAAGTGCACTAACCTCACAGGTAGAACATCATCTTTACAGCTCTTACTTTCTCACTAGATGGATGTCTAGTGGCCCAACAACCATTCACTTAATGGTTGTAACACTAATTAGTGATCCAGCCATTTAATTAAGGCTTTTTTAATGGTGCCATTCCACTTCTATCATCAGAGTACAACGATTTTATTGACTCATAACCTTGATTCCTTTACTGTGACTCTCATAACTCAACCGAGGATGGTTGAAGTTGAGCATGACCATGAGTTCACAGGCACTACAAAAATGTCATCTTCCTGGGAACGGCATGTGGGTGGGCTTCTTTTCCACCTCAGAAAGCTCTTCCTGTTCTAGTCTTCATTTCCACATCTCACCTCTCCTTTGTCATCATGGACCAAGACTCTCTTTTTCTCATGTTCTTTTTAACATCATACATATTTCCCTCTGAAACTTGTACTGGGTGGAATCAGTTTGTATTGTCATGAAACCTAACTATGTATTTCTCTTCCCCATTTCCTTAGTGATTGCTTATAGTTGGTGATAGCAAGAATATTATACCAAGAAAAGCCAAATGTGCTGTAATATGGTCCTTTCTATGGCACCTAAATATTAAGTACCATTGGCTTAGGTCATTGATTGTCAAGCCTCATACTAAAACATCAGAATCTCCTAAGGAATTTTCAGCAATTCAAATTGCAGACATACCAAATGGGAAACCCTGGGTATGTCTTTGATAAAACTTCATAGGTAACTCTGTGAGGGCTTAGGATCAAGAAAGTCAGCTATGTGCACCCACCAACCCTGTGACTTTTCCTAAGTGGGTCCTGGTGGCATTCTCACCATGACACTCTTTTGTGGGGGAATATGTTAAACCTGGGGAGCTCAGTATTAAAGATGAATTCTTTTCGCCTGTTTGCAGATGCTCACCTGGCCACATTTCCTTTCCAGTCACCTTTCTGTTAAGTCCCTTATCCCACTCCCACATCATTCTCTGCCTAACATCAACCTAAATGTAACCACAATGGGAAGGAGGAATAGATGCACGAACAACCATCCATCCCCCATCCATCACTCTGGGAGGAGTCAGCTCTTTACAATCTAAACAGAAAAGCCTTCTCCCTCTTGGAGGCAGAGTGTGGGCAGGAATACTAAGGAAGAGGAAGAGGAAGAGGAAGAAGAGAAGAAGAAGAAGAAGAAGAAGGAGAAGAAGAAGAAGAAGAAGAAGAAGAAGAAGAAGAAGAAGAAGAAG